>JAHWFP010177448.1:0-82150 GCA_023313725.1 Lithobius niger
GAAAAAAATGTTTGCAGGTAGAAACGTAATACACCGTATTCCTTGTTGTGAACCTGTATGCATGGTCACATATGTGGGACAAAAATAGCAAAGGTTAGAGAACGGATTTCAGCCAATAAATCTATCGTTCAACTCGTAGTTTTAACAAATTCACTTGTTCAACACTAAATTCAAACAGGAAAATTCTCCAAATCGGAAAAAGACAGGCCACACTCTTACCTGGACAATACGGCGGTACTCTCACAGAAAAGCAGTCACGATCAAGATTAAACATCGAATCCTTAATTATTTTATTCCATTTACCACCTGTACACAACCACATCTTATAGAATACGTTTCTGTTATACGTAAGCTAGCCATCTCTCAATATAAAAAGTAGCAATAACCTTCCCTCACCCACCCAATCGACTTGTCGAATGTAGCCATTTATCAATCCTGGTCCTGAGTTTAGAAGCCTGTGTACGGAAGTAGTTTCGTAGTGGGCTTCACTTCCTCCTGCACTTGCAGGACCAGGTGTGATCTCCTATGATTTGCGTTTGTGTCAGTAAATCTGAGTTCACTATTTTTATTATTTTTAATATATTTTTTTATTTTAATGTTTAATTGCCTTTAAGAATGCTTTGCTTTGGCATGTTGTACTTTATTGTGCAATTCGTACTTACGATGCCTGAGTACTGATTTTTAATGCACTTGAAAACGTGGTGCTGATTGTCCCCGAAACGTCGTTTGTTTCTTATATGTGCACTTTGTTGGCTTGTTATTCATGTTAACTTGTTATAGTGCGACTTTCTCTATATCTGGTTGGTTTGTGGTGTGATGTTTGTGGAGGTGGTGATGTGTTTCTGCATTCAGTACTTTAGGTAGAATTGTAATCCAATGAACATATTTTTGAGTTAAAAAGATTTTTTTAAATAGGATTAACTAAATGCGAGCCTAATCCTGCAGCAAAATTGCAAATGAGATATACTAAGTATAATATAAAGCGAATAAGTGAGTTAAAATTTATTTGTCAGCTATACGAGACTTCAGAGAATGACATTCATGGCAATTAACGTAATTCAGTTTTATAAGTTTTTAGATGAATGATGCTTGCTAAATGAAAGATAAAGGCTATAAGTTATAAAAAATGTGATATAGATGTGACATAAGAAATGAGAGCAGATATAATTGGCATATATGAGAGCTGAGTTAATTTAAATACATGTCATTTGATATGTAATTTAATTTGACATGTCATATCCACGAGATTTAAATCCTGAACCAAACTTTGCTTTAGGATATTAGACACTTACGCTTTGGTATCACACTGATATGGGTTAATCGACAATTGAATTGATGTGATATTTGGTGCCTAACTTGACACAACACACTAGCTGTTCGCGCGGGCTCAATAGAAGGTTTTAGGCTCCTTTTAGGCAAGACTTGTCTGCGGTTTTTTATAAAGAGGCCACAGTTTGCTTCTTAACCGTCTTCTCATAGGTAATATACCAAGAGCTAAGGAAATTATCGATAATTTTTTTCAACTCGAGTGTTTTGGCCCCTATAAACTCACGAGTGCTATTTAGGCAGACATTATTTTCACGAGTGCGAAGCACGAGGGAAATTATCTGCCAATAAATAGCACGAGTGAGTTTAATGGGCCAAAACACGAGTGTTGAAAAAAATTGATAATTTCCAATAGCTCGCGGGGTATTTAGTTGGAGAACTTCTCGTCGTTTTTCATTATTTAGCACTCTAAATTACGTACAGAATTAAAAAAAAATTATAAAAGTCGCTGCTCCCCTCCAAATATTGGCGTGCATATTCGCACCACGGTCCCCAGGAATGAAATTGAGATTTTTCCACCACTGAAGTATTTTTCATTGGCGCACACCTCCAAAAATTTTTACTTTAAATAATTACGTAATAATGAATTAGTAAATGTACATATTTTGACTTTTCCTAAAAATGCAATAGTAAGTGAAAAATTAAATAAATACGTCCTGTAGTGGAGCGTAATAAATTTCAAAACGGTGCTGAGAATTTGTTGCTAGGTTACGTTAACGTTAGGCCTAACGACGCAGTCCGGCTAACGAGCTGCGCCACCGGATTCTACGTGTGGCTGCAGGCGTTGCTAGGTTACGGAAACGAACAACACAGTGAGTATTTCGAAGAAAGGCCGTCCGGATTGTTTTTGGTAGGAAAATACATACTTTTATTTGAAATGAATTCAACAAACGTGTCGTAACATGTCAATTGTGTAACGTTTGAAGCGAGTGACTACCGAAAGCGTATCAACTTCCGAAAGCACTCGCCATGTTTTGCACGGTTTTGCATTACACTGCGCCGACCAATGAAAGCTACAGGATATTGCCTAACTAATTTAGTTTTAAATTTAGCCAATGAACATCGACTTACAGTGATAATCACGCAGTAGCTTTTGAAAGCTACTGCGTGATTATCACTGTAAGTCGGCTGTAATTGGGCGAATTTAGTACACGATCAAGTGAGCAAATTTCTGTCAGGGAAATTCTCGTTGTAATCTGATGAAATATCATTACGATACTGTTATTCGTAATCTTGACAGGGCCTAGTGTAAGTGGCCCCAATCCCTTCTAGCTCTTAACCACTCCACAGTTTGAATCTACATATCATTATTTACTATTATTAATATTATTTACAGTTGACATTAGTAACTATGCTCGTCCGATTTAAATGCAGTAAGGTATAAAACAACCTGGGATGAAAAAATTAATGAATAAAGTCGAATTAGGGGACGGAAATAGGTAGAATATTTTAATAAGCAGAAAAAACCTTACATCTGATCAGGGAGAAGTAGGAATTGGGAATGATAAAAGTATGCAAAGCGATTACTGGTAAATTGCTCGAAGAAAATTGCTTCCCGGAAAATTGCTCACGGACAATTGCTCACTAAGAAAATTGCTCGTCGAGAAAATTGCTCGTCCGAAAATTTTCCGTGCTCTCCACATTTAAAAAATAAAAATGTATTTATTGTTTTTAGTTTTTTTAAACAGTTATTAGTTTTTTAACAGTAATTTTTGCATTTTTTTCGAGTATGCGAGTGGCGTAAATCAAGATGCAGCGACAAAAATAGGCCTAAGTGAAGGGCAATTTGATTATCTTTCATTTGGTCCTACTACCATCTTTGGAGATGCCTTGGTTCAAGAGGAGTAGAGGTATACGCAACACGCACCTTTTTTTCAAGTAAAAATGTTGTGTACTTAAATCCGTTAGCATAAATGCAGTCGAGTACAGGATGTGTTATAGGTGATTAAAAAGAAAATAGGCCATTTCCCCTTTTGCACAAATGACAAAAAGGACTTTTTTCCAAGTACACATTCAGTAAAAGTGTTCCCTACATAAATTCGTTAACATTTCTGATTAATGAACTTTTAACACCTCCTTGACAGTACTTGACTGTATTTATGTTAACGGATTAATGTAGGAAACACTTTTACTCAATGCGTACTTAAAAAGTACTTTTTAAAATTATTTTTGCAAATGGGGAGAATGGGCTATTTTTTTTAATGGACTTTAACACATCCTGTACTTGACTGCATTTATGTTAATGGATTTAAGTACAGAATATTTTTAGTCAATGTGTACTTTAAAAAAAGTGCGTGTATGCGTGTAACTACTCCTCTTGAACAAAGGCACCTCCAAAGATGGGAGTAGAACAAAATGAAATATAATTAAATTGCGCTTCACTTAGATATTTTTTGTCGCTGCAACTTGATTTTATGTTGACTCAAATACACGAAAGAACTGCAAATATTACTGCTAAAATTAATACCTGTTAAAAAAAAGTAAAAAAAAATTAAGAAATTAATTTTGTTTAATATGGAGAGCAATTAACCGCACGGTTAATTTCCGGACGAGCAATTTTCCCTAAGATCATTTTCATGCGACCAATTGTCCGTGGGTAATTTTCTGGAGAGAAATTTTCGGCGAGCAATTTACTGGCAATTAATGTCTAGTAGAAAATAATCATATTCCTTACATGCATCGTAAGGAAAAAGGATAATAATGCTGAACTTGTCCTTTCGGTTGCCTGAGAGAAGGGAGAGACAGTTTTAACCAGGACCTAGCGAGTAGGTTATATGAAGCAGAGAAAATTACAAATTGGGATGCAATTAAGAACCTGCATTCCAACTCCTCTATATTTATGCCATCAAGCCTTTGGAGTCTGTTTACTGTTAGACAATCGAAACACTCTAACATTTTTTACACAAATCCTCGTATTCCAACATCTCTGCAAGTAGATTCATCTACGTTTAGGCCATATAAGACTGTATAGTCAGCTTACTTTTATGTAGTCTAAACGCTCACTCTTACATTTAGTTACAGAAAGACAATAAAAACCTGCATTACAATTCATCTACGTTTATGGTATGAAGGATTTTAGAGTAAACTTACTGTTAAGCAATCGAAACGTTTTAAATTTTGTTAAAGAACGGCAATAACACGCGCATTCAAAATCTTCTTCGTTTCCACCACCAAGGATTTTGGAGTCAACTTACTTTTATGCAGTCGTAATTCGCTTACAATCCTTCAAAGAGGCAATAAATACCTTCATTCCAACTTCTCTACGTTTATGGTAAGAAGGATTTTACAGTCAATTTACTTTTAGGCAATCGAAACGCTATTACATTTTAGAACGGAAAGAAAATAATCTGCTGCATTCCTATTCCCATACAAGTACATTCACCTACATTCCATCGTGTACGTTTATGCAGTCAAGGAACTTCGAGTCATCTCACTGTTAGGTAGTCGAAATGCTCTTATTATTCGTTACAGAAAGTCAATAAATACCTGCATTTCAATTTATCTACGTTTATGCAATAAAGGATATTAGAGTAAACTTACTTTCAGGCAATCGAAATGCTTTAAATTTTGTTAATGAAAGACGATAAACACCTGCATTACAACTCCTCTACATCTGCGCCTTCACGGATTTTACATTCAACTTACTTTAGGCAATGGAAACGCCCTTACATTTCCTTGCAGAAAGGCAAAGAACACCTGTCTTCAAACTCCGCTACAATTAGACTCACCTTCATCCCAGCTCCTCTATATTTATGCCATTAAGGATTTTAGAGTCAACTAACTTTTAGAAGTCGAAACGCTTTTACATTTCGTTACTTAAAGTCACTAAACACATGAATTCCAACACCAAGTTTATGCTATCAAGAGTTTAAAAGCCAGCTTACTTTAGGCTATCGAATCACTCTTACATTACGTTACAGAAAGAAAAATGCATATCTTGTTACCTCTTTTGGGTTGTAGTCTTAGTAGGAGAACTTAGCTAATATATTTTTTTAATTTCAGGTAAACAACAAACTCCAGTAATTTCACAGCACAGCCATGAAAAGTATTTCGGGTTCGGCAGGTCTAGCTTGTCTGTTGCTAACTGCTCTCAATATACATACAGTGCAATCAGAGAAGATATGGTAAGAATAAAACTCATTTCATTTAATGTACAATTTAGTGACAGAAATACAACGTGCATAATTTTAATCACGTTTGCATCATACCACCTCAAAATAAAAATGTTTTTTACAATTACTCACATGTTGATGGATAAGTTTTTTTCTTTGATAGTTCTTTGGATGACAAAAAAGATGAACAGACTTGGCTCAAAAATCTTATTCCTGAAGGATATAATCCCAAAGAACCTCCGAGATTAAAAGGTAAGAATTAATTGTTTACTGTGTACTTCCTGCAAAGGAGTTAATGAGGTAACCACAGTGATCGCACCACGAACAAATGCTACCCACCACGCCGCGTTTTCCCTGTACCAATTACCTTAAAAGATTGCTCCTCGGGAATATCCAGGAGATCCAAACGGCGAAACAAGATCTAGTGGTACGATGCAAGATGTCAATGCAGAGCAAATAGGCATACACGGTTAGGGGTAAGAATTTCCAGCTGAATTGTTATAGCTTTAACCTATAATGTGTTCAAATGAAGAAATGGACCCCCTTTTGCATCTGTTGGCTTCCTGTCCTGTCTTGCCTACGTTTCGGACAAAGAAACCTTAATTTGTAGTATTGTGGCCAAAGTACTCACGCGTTTTTATAGGTACGATTTATTAATAAGTGAAAATACTGATAACATGATTTTATTAAATTTGAAGACTGTTTCAATTGATTCTTTAATAATTTATGTTTTAGGCTGCCCGGTGGACGTCAGAGTAACTATTATGGTTTGGAGTATTGGAGAATTATCAATTGAACGCATGGTATGTGATTGCTTTGAATCTTCAAATTTGTGTGATTTTAGGAATGATTTAAAACTGTAGCTTAATAAATTGGTGCCAACGAAGCCTGCTGATTGCATTTATCAAATAAGTATTGCACAATTAGTCTCTGAAGTATTCAAGCAGAAGAAAGTGTTTTTATTATAATTTACTGAGTCCGTACTACCTTCAGGATTAATTTCTGCTAAACAAGGCAAAGGGGTAAATGTACCATAGTAGAGGTTGAAGATTTACGTATTAAATATGTGCTTGCTCTTAATTTCACCCACAATAACAGCCTGAAAACTAAAATAACGTGGAAACAGGATTTTTCGAACTGCTGGTGGGCCGAAATGAAATTTATTTTTAATTCATATTCGTGTCATTGTCCTTTCAATATCTGCTAATGTTCTTTAAAATTTGGATGTAATACTCACTCTGCGCACACCAACATTGATATTTGTATTTTGGCTGCTCTATGCTCGATTATTTTTGACAAGCTGAATGAGTGTAAGTGCAACTGAGTTATTTCTTCCCAAAACACGTTGTAATAAAAATAATAAAAATACAGTCTGTTGCTTCACTGTCTACTGTCTAGCCGATGCACAGAAAATAAAACTAGAGAAACGTTTACTATATTACATCAAGGTTCGCAGTAGCGGCCCTTATGTAAGCCTCAGCATGAACTTCCATGTTAAACGTCAAACTTTGAAATCCTATAGTCTCGACCAGAATTGACATAGACCAACGAAATTCGGTATTTCGGGTCATGTCGTAACTCTTTCACTGCCTTACGAATTTTAATGACAGCAGTCAAACCGTTCGGCGTCCACAACATGGCCAGTTCTTGTTGTTGTTGTTCTTGTTGTTGTTGGGACTCTTTGCCCTCACTTGGAGACCGAACCACTAAACCGATTTTCAAGTTCTATAGCTTAAAACGTAGGTATGGACACGGCCTACGGCCTTTCGCAGGCTACTTTAATGAAATTACAATATCCTTGACACGGAAAGCCAAATGGGATAGAACGTTTGCATAACCTAGAGTTCGAACCAATGAACCGATTTTCAATTTGTATAGCTTAAAATGTAGGTATTAACACCGACCAGGGCCTTTTGAACCCGATTTTGATGTGACTGCAGTATTCTCGTCGGCAGGGCATTTATTATAGTTGAGCAATGGGCAAAAATCATTATTGTTGCTGTTGGGACTCTCTGCCCTCACCTGGACATCGAACCACTGAACCAATTTTCAAGTTCTATAGCTTAAATCGTCGGTATGGACAAGGCCAAGGGGCTTTCGAATTGTATTTTAATGTAACTATAATATTCTTGACACGGAAAGCCAAATGTGTTAGAAAGTTTGCCCTTACCTAGAGATCGAACCAATGAACCGATTTTCAATTTGTATACCTTAAAATATAGGTATTAACACTGACCAGGGCCTTTTGAACACGATTTTGATGCGACTGCAGTATTCTCGTTAGCAGAGCAATTATTATTGTAGAGCACTGGGCAGAAATAATTAAGTGGAGTAACACATTTTTGCAGAAATTTTGCAGAAAACATAAATTTGGTACACAAGTCTTTCTTAACAGTAAAAATCGAAACAGCCATGGACCCAATGAAATACCCAAAGTACCATCAGTGGCCCCCCTCCCGCCCCAGAACCTCCAAGTGATGCCTCCCAGGGGTTTGGGCAACAAATTCTTATAGATCAAGCTAAAAACATGAAATTGGGTGCAAAAGTCACTCTTAGCAGTATAAAACGAATCAGCCATGGAAAAGACTTTCTTATAACAGTTATTTTAAGGTGATTACAGTGTTCTTTTCTGTGTTATTCTTGCTAAAACAAGAAAAAAAATATGGGATATTAGTATTAAAAAACGCTTAAGCGTATAAAATACGGATGTAAGCCTTAAAAAACTTAAAGCCCTAAAGAAACATATATTAGAAAAAGACATATAAGCCATCAGCGTCGCAACAATACTTGTAAAAGAAGCTCCAGCTTGTTTTTTGGGTAACTGGACATTCTTTTACACGTATTAGTGCGACGCTGATGGCTTACATGTCTTTTTCTGATATCTGTTCCTTTAGGGCTTTAAGTTTTTTAAGGCTTACATCCGTATTTTATATGCTTAAGCGTTTTTTAATAGTAATAGATAAAATGCTTACTGTTTTATGCCTACCTCCGTTTATAATAGTTGTATTTATTAGTGTGCATGGCAGCACCAACTTTGTATGCAACGCATGGTGATCACTGGTATTCCTTAAAACCATCTTACTCTGAGTCAATAATAAATAAAAGTCAAAAAAGACATTACCATGTTGAAAGATATGCCTCAGGTTGGTACAACGTACTATTGCGGTTGAATGAATTTTGCAACAGTTGTTATTTTACGATGCAAAAAAATAAAACTAAGGATATAGTCAATTCTCCCTATTTTGCTAAGTTTACAAAGCGCGACTTAAGCACGGCTTAAGTAAACCTTCATGTGAACTATTTTGTGTTAAATACCATAACAATGAAATCATGAAAATCTTGTTCTTGTTATTGTTGTTCTCAGGACGTGTTTTTTGTCTAGCCTAGCGTTGCCTACTGTCCATCTGCATTCACTTTTGGGATACTTGGTGTTCTTCGTCTTATGCTTAAGTAACCAAGTACTTAAATTCACTTCAGAAAAAAAAAACAGGAAATATTTTTCGGTCAAATGTCGTCATTGTTTTTCCTTCCTCATATTAACACGCATTTGCATAGGAAAGGTTTTAAGCAGGGCACGTGGTTCACTATTAAAACCTAATACAAAACTTTGGTTTTTCTTCATGTGTCCATCATCATTGTGGTATTTAGTGGAACATAAACTAATAATCACCAACTTATCATCCGTGTTTGTTTAAGTAAAACCACTAATGATATATTGTCAATGATAAAGTGTGTGCAGAGGCTTCAAGAAAAAAAATCTTTAAAATTAGTGAAATCCTGTTCGGAAATGGCCGTCATTGAAAACCAACATATAGCAATAACATACACTACTATAAGGCAATTTCAGACATACACATGTGTTTCATTTGTTTTACGTGACCTGGGGTTTCAGACCAACGAAATAATCCACCACCAGATTACTAGCACAACGCTTTTACTGGATATTTATCAGCGAAATAATAAAGATATGGAAGACCTTTACTGGTATGACCACACTTCCACTGGCTGTTAATCAGCGAAACAATACACGAAAAATAATGGTTCATTTTCATGTACTACATGTATTTCTCCAGTAGATCTGGTGCATATCACGTAAGTGGTATGCGACAATGTGAAACTAAGTGAGACAGTTGCCAAAATCAATTATCCTGAGATAATGTTTTTCCTATAAAATATATTCCTTTAGCTTATTACAAAGGATGCATAGGTTTAAGGTACTTTGAACTGGTGGCATCGCTTATTCAAACATAGGAGATTGCTATTCCACCCATTCGCACCTAAAAAGTGGCAAGTTTTCCAATCCTTGCTACCTGGTCACTTTGTGACACAGGGAAGAATTATTTCGGGTAAGTGGGCCTGGTTCAGTTTCCTAGTCTGTATATAAACAGATATCAGGCAGCAAACAGCAGTTCACTGATGAACGTTTAGGTTTACGTTTATTGACCTTACGAGCCTTGATGCTACACGCTCATTCTAACCTACTTAACATCTAACTTACACTACCCCGACAAAGCACAAGATACCTACAATGGTACACAACCTATCCTCCAACGTGAGTGGGCACGTGCAAAAAAAGGAGAGGCACCAAACCACCGAAAGTCCCTAACAAAAGCACCACTGTGACATCACTGAACAAACCGGCCAGTGGCCCTGCAGAATCCCAGCACCCTACCTACAGACAAGTTTCCAGGCTTAACATGGGGCGGAACCCCGAAAACCCCGAGAAGCACATCTCCTCCACTCCTTCCATGGCCGATGCGACGGATGGCAACCGAACGAGGGCACTCCAGCAAAAAATGCTGAACCGTTTCATCACCACCCTCCACAAGCGCACTGTGGCAATCGAACCCAACTAGACGAGCTTGGTGGGCGTGCAGTTGAACGTGACCCGTGCGAATCCAACAGCGCAATCCCGCATCCTTGTGGGAAAATCTCTCAAGAACTTTCTAGGGGAGGGGGACGGATGGATGAAACCCAAACAAGTGTTGGCTCATGGTGTCTCCGACCCAGTCTTCCTCCCATTCTCTCTGTATGGTCTCTCTCATAACCGGATGCAAATCACGAGGTCCCAGAGCAAACCGAACTGCAGTTAAAACCCCCCCCCCCCCAGCAGAACCTATACGCGCCAAACTGGCTGCCAACTCATTTCCAAACTCGACCGCGTGCTTATTGATCTAACCCTACCGATACTTACAGAGACTCCCCGTATACAACTTCCATTCAATCTCAAGGGAGTTTGGATGAGAGCTCTGCCCCGACCAGAAACAACAAGTCATCACACAGACTCTTTGGAAGAGAATGTTCGCCCTAACATCCAGGGCAACCAAAATGGCGACAAGCTCGCCAACTAAGGCCGACAGAAGAGCTGCCACCATGTAACAGTATTCAATACGCAGGCTGGGGCTTGACCCCCCCCCCTTGCTCCCCTGCTGATAAGAGGCATCACAGAACATTAAGGCACAATCCGCAGAGCTAAGCACTGTGGCCGTAGAGTCGAGCAACCACAAAACAGCAAACAAGGTCTTATACACAATATCTTTCAAATCAAGCCCTCTTTAAACAATCGCTTTAAACTTACGGTGAACGATATTTATCATTGCTACCTTGAAAAGTGGTCGGCAACTTCCCAATGAGCCCTTTGTAAGTGAAAAAGAAACTCTATTGAGGCATTATTGGCGATTTACTTTCTGCCTCTCGGAGATAGCAATTGGCAAAGTAGGCGGTTTAGGTTTTGGACACTAATGTACAATGAACGTATTTATTTATGAGAAATGAAATTACAGTGGAGACCAAGTCTGGGTGTGGGACGGGGTCGGGTGTATAGAAATACTCATCTCAGCATACGGGGACTGCAGCTTACAGGTGATGCTGTAGTAACATAGAGAATAAAGCAGGATAAGTAGTGAAATTTTTGTGTTCATATGGCCCCACACCAGGATTCACTGCAGTTCCAGTGACTTTTTTTGATTGCATATTATTTTAAAGATTATAAAACATTTATGAATTCCTAATACGCTAATGAGGTCGGATACAAAGCTCGTGGTGGGGAAGTAAACTAATCTTAAGTCTGGATCACCCCAACTTGATTAGGTCCTATAGCCACGGCAGGAGTGTCATCATGTCATTGTCTATCTTTCGGTGTTAGAGGGATTAAGTCAGCATTAAGTCAGCATTCTTGCAGCCAAAAGCTATCTCGATGTAGAAGCTAAATATGGATTATCAAATGAATTATCAGTCCATAAATATTGCTGATTGTTAATCTAAATTTCTTTCATCAGTGGACTAGACAAATCACTGATGATGACCTAAATAAAGACGAACGTTAAACCCCACCTAATATTTATTTGTAACGAATGAATAATGGACCTCCCTCCTTGTAATTGATGCGTTTAATTGCTTCCATTCATTAGAACTGGATGTCGGTCTTACAAAGTCGGTTGTGATAAAATTAAACTTAAGGTGTTTCCCGTGTTCATGATAGCGAATGGGCTGCGTTGCTGAACGAATTCTAAGTAGAAGTATACGAATTTTTAGAGTGGTACAAGTTACTAAGTATTCTGTTTCTCTATACAAATTTTGTAGTTGGCTGCTTGCGTCCGTCAGCAGCCAATTTGTGTTTCCCCTATACATGCATGGGTCTAACGTCTTGTGGTTTTGGTAGCCCAAATGAAGATTTATGATTAGACTTCAGTCTTTACCTAGTGTTCGGTAAGATTGAAGAAAAAATTTACGAGTGGAAAAAATCGTTTGAATAAGTAACAAGAAAATATTATTGCTGTTCTTTTTTAACAAACATTAACGTTAACTGAAATCATACTCACCTCATTGTGTGGTTTATTGTTTCCTAAGCGTCTAATACATTGTATCAGGCGCACATAAATATATTCGCATGTCCATAGGACGTAGAAATGTCCATGTAGCAACTATTGCTTCATATTCCATCTCTTGTCACAAGGTCATTTATGGAGATGCTGTCAGTTTCGATTCTCAGGCACATCCTAGTTGATTCTAGATCGCTAGAGTCTTATTTCATCCGATCAGCACTAAAAGGCATCAGTTTTCCGCACGTGCATGAACTGGCGTTGAGTCGGGAGGTGAAACACGCAATTTCTGCCTCAGTCGGCCTTGGCGTGTAGTACCCATCTGGTTCAGCACTTCACACTCGTGGTAAGCTGTTGGAGATGCCGCATGACTGAATTATTCGTTATCGGAGTGGTATTTTTCAGCCTATATCTATTAGATTAAAACCTATATACCTTATTTTTGAATTGTGAGTTATCCAAGAAAATAGTTGCGATCAGTTGTTCCAAATTAGGCTTAACGGGGCAGCGATAACCTGTTGTAATATTATCATGCTCAATCCCTTTCTTGTTGCTTCTGATTATATATGATTGTTAAATGGAAACCCTGGTTCGCTCAGCCACAGGCAGCACGAACAACGAACGTTTTTTCTGTATTTAACTTTGGGGGCAATCTTTCACAATTCCTCCCTTCCCCACCCTGTTTTAAGCGTTTGTACCCATAGATCACTCCGCCCATCCCACCCCATCGTTCTCTAGGCAAGCCACTTTCTTGAACCTAGACATATAAAACACTGTTAACTGCAAAGTGTCGCTTGGTTTCATGCTGTAATATGAACAGTAGGAATCCTTCCTGACAAAAATTATACATGTTACACTGTGTTAACCAAAAAATAAATACATACTATACATAAAATATTTCTCGTTACAGTTTTTTGAAATAAACTTGTACACTACCTTAAGATGGAACGATTACCGCCTTAACATACCTGCAAATTCCAGTTCGTTGATTCAACTGCCAGCAGAAATATCTTCTAGGTTATGGACCCCTCAAATTGCTTTCCGTAACTGTTTGTCATGCAACTTTATGGCTTTTAATCCAACAACTGACATTCTAAGGCTTCAGGGGCGTGACCTATGGTTTTATTTAAGGTAAGAAAAGCTGCGTGAAATAATAGCGAACTTCTTTAGTGTAAATTTTTGATAAAATGCATTAAACTAAATCTTTTGATTAGTGAAGTAATTGGTTTAGCAAAATAGCCATTTAATTTTCATAAAGTGTAATCTAGGATTTAATTTTGGGAAACATGTTATTTCTTAAATAGGCTTAACGATATATTGAAATTTCCTTTTTCTTCCTGTTATTTCTTGTTCGTCAGTAATCGATTGACGAGTAACAAAGTTTCATTGTGCTAATTTTCTATGTAGTTACCAGGCATATTATACCTAGCTTTTAGTGAGATATCGAATTGTCGATTACTTTTATTAATAATAAAATACTTAGAAGATTGCCCACGAAATGAAATGTCAGCTAAGGAAAGTTCGCCTAAACATTACAATGGCTTCTGTTTCTACAGTACATAACAGGAAATGTCACTTGAAAACAGTAAATTGTTCGTTGAAAATACAAGAAGATAGCCAATAATATTGGATATCGCAGAGCACGATTGTATATTGTATGCGATACTATTGGATATTGTATTAGACATTGTACTGGACACTCGGGATATTTAAATTTGGATATACAAGCAACGAAAGTTTGCATACAGAAGGAATCGATATAAAACCAGAAAGACAATATCACTATTTTAGCAGGTCTTTTTCGAAAATGCAGACCTTAAAATGCTTTCTGTGTAACATAATAGGCTTATTGAAATGAATACTTGAATTTAGCTATAAAAATTTATCCCGACCTAAACTAACTTTTGAAGTATGAGCACGTCATTCTCAGTTTCAACACAACACCAACAACTCAAATGCAGGATTAGAAATACCATCTGGGGCACTGCTCGCCAGTGTATTACACGATTACCGAACAGTCTCCTTTTCCACACTGTTCGCAAAGTTTATGTGCAGCAAACACCTCTTCAAAATCAGGTAGTTTTTCTTATAAATTACAAACTCTATTACGTGCATAATAGTGTTAGTATTTCTTATAACACAAAAAACACATTTTGGGAGAAAACCCCTTTTATTTAACCAAGATCTGACGCAATTATTACAAACGTATAGAATAAGTATAAATTACATAATACTCTAGTTACGCGATCCTACTATACTCCCTACAGGAATACCAAAAACTATTGTGCTTTGCTTATCTTAAGTGGCAGATGGTATTTATCTACAGTAGAAGCGAAGAGACATTTCATCCTCTTCTTCAAATTAAACATATGATAAAACTACCTCTGTTCTGTAGCCTAATTAGCCATCTTCTTTTGTGGTGGTGAGAACTATTTCTTTAGCAACGTTTGTGTAAAGAGTTAATATACTGTACTAACACGTACAAAAAGTCTATGCTACCATCTCTGATCGACATAAAGAATTGACTGAAATAAACGTATTTTATGTAGTTTTTCAATTCATGTGAAGATTGCCTTGCTCGTTTTTTGAATGTATTTGCTAAACATTTCTTCCTTAACTGTAAAAACAAGTAATTCATACAACCACGAAAGAAAAGTTCTAGTATTAAATACTAATGTCACCGTTTTGCCATCAAACTGATGTTCTAAGTTTATGTATAAAGTTATTACCCACTTTCTGAGTACTGAGATTAACAATGTCGCGGCCCTTCAGGGGCAGAGCCATTGTTGAGCTCAGTTCGTGGAAAGCAGGTAATAACCTATTAATCACCCAGTCGCGTAACAATTGAAATATGCATTCACTGTCATTGTTATTGCAACATCGCCCTTGTTCGCTGAAAGGGAAAATCGGCATTGGGGTTCGTTTTTGTGCAAACATTGTTGCACGCACAGTCACATTGTCAAGATTTCTGAGTAAAAGAACATCAGCACGATTCGTTCTTTGTTGTGCGCGTGCTGGCCCTTTGTCGATCTCAGTACTCCAGACCTGGGATGTAAATCCCAGTACTCCGGGCCTGGGATGAAGGTATCAAGCTTGTTGCATTGTTACAAGCATTGTTGTATAGTACTGAGATCGTCTGAACTGGGAGATAAAAAAAACTAAAATTTTTACACACTTCTACACACCAGAGCGATGCAGGTACCTAAAACCAAAGGTATTAGCCATTTCCTTAATATTAAACTTTCTGTCTTCATTTGTATATTCAGGAAAAGATCTGCAAAATAATGACATGAGGTATAACATAGTTTGTCGTGTGGTCCCTAACCTTCACAAAGCTAAAAACTAACAGCGATATATCCCTTATTACCATACTTTACAGTTTATGATATTCATAATACCACACTAAAGTGTGGCGATGCGGGATATGGGATCCCATATGGGATATGGGATATTGGATATGGGCCACACTAAAGCATGGCCATATGGGATATAATCCACCATACTAAATTGTGGTCATATGAATGCCACGTGCAATTAAGTGTGGTGATACGGCATTCCTAATACGTTCACATGGTTGCATTTCTTAATAAAACCATGCGAGAATTAAATTGATATTTTTAACATTTCCAAATAATATTTTCTACAAAATAAAATCGTACCTACGTGCCTTGTTTGAAAGAAAAATTGAACCCCTGCTCTTGTATTAAGCAACAAAGATAAAATAAATTAATTCCCATATGGTTCTATATTGCAGTTCTATATATCGAAATACAGACCAGAAAATTAAATATTTTAAGTATTCACTACACCTCCTACCCCCCCCCCCACACACACACAAAAAAACGGCTGGGGATGTAAATGACAAAGCTGACGTGAATACTTACGTCGTCCTTTCGAAAATACCAACTGAAAAAACGTATACGAAATACGAGATTTCATCCCTTAAAATTAAGCGTTAACACTATTTCCTCCACTTCCCCCCCCCCGAAAATGGAATACACTCACAATGTCCCTATAATAACAGCCCACACAGTTGGCTCATAAATGTTTGTGGGAATTGTCCATGTAATGTCCGCAGTGACTAAAGTTGAAAATGTTTGCTGTCCTCCAAATCCACAACGTTCTGTGCTCCGCGTTTAAAGCCTTCAAATACATATTACTACCATGAAATGAAATAAGAGAATGACAAACGCGAAGAGGCCACTTTCAGAAAGCACATTTCAAAAGAATTTTAAAAAAAATTTAAAAATATTTTAGGTGAACCACATGTGAACAAAATATTTTTTTACGTGATGAAATTTCCGTGATGTGCAACAATACAGGGTGTCTCAGAAGTCATGGTCATAAATCGTTTCCGAGATAACGAGGCCTGTGCTCCAGACACAGCAGCCCATTTTCAGGGGCAGTTTACCAGATGCTTAAAAAATGAAACACGTGATGGTGAAGACACGTTTAAGAACAAACCGTTCCTTACAAAGTTATTGCTCATCCATCCTAGACGAAGCACCCACACATTAGGGTTGTAGGTCCCCCGGCTAGGACGGGTGAACAATAACTTTGTAAGCAACGGTTCGCTCCTAAACGTGACTTCAACCGTCACGTGTTGTTTCATTTTTTGAGCATGTGGTGTGCTGCCCATGAAAGTTTGCTGACTATTCCTGTGTCACCCTGGGTGACAGGCCTCGTTATTTCGTTTTCGGCGTGTGTACTGTAGGTTTTTTTTATAGATGTGATCAGTTCTACCTCTTTGTCGATTTATTACCATGTCTTCTGAGACACCCTGTATAATAAACATCAGTCCACTAACTTTAAAAAAGGCGTTTCTCATATGCCTATTTTTTAAAAAAGAAAATATCTTCCTCGACACACGAATCCACGACCTTACCTTCTCAAATGATGAGAGGTTGGTTTTTGATATATTAGTCGACCAAAACCTGGGTCACAGTCACCACCATACGGTCACTTTCAACATGAATATACCTAAGACATCATCTGATAGGGCAAATTGGAAAATTAAGCTAAAAAAAAGTTGACTACCAAGCTCTATCTGATATTCTGTGTAAAACTGATTGGTGCTCCCCGGTTGAATGTTACGATAATACAGAGGAGGCATGGTCAAACTTTCATACCATCCAAGCAAATGCCTTGCTCAACCGCACTACCACCTTGGCATGAATGCAGAAAAAAACAAATCTTCACCTGAGATCATGAAGCTGGCAAGAAAGAAACTTGTGGCATGGAAATGCTACAGGAAAAGTAGATCTCCTGAAAATTTGTAAAAATTTAATGATCTTTGAAAGGTGTACTGCATAGCAGTTGTCATATATTCTGTCACTTGAAAGAAAACTTTTATCAGAGGGCTCCAATACAAACCTGTTTCGTTTTTACAGGTCACAGACTTCCATTAGGTGCCCCATTCCACCTATCCAAGAAAATGGTGTTTTTATTACCAATCCAAACTCGAAAGCGTAAAGTGTAAAGCTTGGTTTACTTCGAAAGCGATTGTTGATAACAAGCCATGCAACATTGACTGAGTGAACCACAACTTACTGGGTGTGATTCCCTAGTTTTTACGCCACTAAAGGTCCTCGGTGCTGTATCTGTCTTGAAGCCAAGTCACACAGTGGGTCATGATGGACTTTCAGCATGTTTTGTATCGTGAAATGAAATATGTTTTCTACAAACCTTTGGCGTTCATTTTTAAACTCTCATTTGATACAGGTACTTTGCCTGCTGTTTGGCTTACAGCCAAAGTTGTGCCAATTTTTAAGAAAGGGAACACCTCTGACTCGGGTAACTACTGGCCAATCACAATAACTTCGATCCCCTGTAGGATAATGGAACGTATTATCAGAGAGAACATGCTCACCCTAGTTGGCAATCACCAACCTGATCAGTTTGGCTTCATGCCAGGAAGATCAACAACGTTGCAACTTGTCAAATCCTTGGATGTCTGGACGGTGCCACTCGACATTGGCCAGCTAAAAGATGTTATTTGATTTGCTTTTAAGAAGGCTTTTGACTCGGTGGTGCACCGTAGGCTTCTTGTTAACCTGGAATCTGTAGGGTTCGGGGGTTCACTCTTGGGCTGGATCAGGGCCTTCTTAACTGGTAGAACCCAATATCTAGTGGACTATGACGCCTCCTCACCTCCTCTCGAGGTTATCAGTGGCGTCCCTCAGGGCTCTGTCCTCGGCCCCCTACTATTTAACCTCTATATAAATGACCGTTCTTGTGTTTCTGAGACTTATGAACAGAGTAAATTTGCTGATGACCTTCTTTGTCATGTCCCTATACTAAATTCTGCAAGCACAGATGCCTTACAGGGAGAAATAAATGGAATTTTTGATTGGTACACTGAATAGCAGCTACCGACTGCACCTAATAAATGCCTTACTTTCCACATCGGATCCTCTAAACCTAAACATACATAGTTTATTGATTGTCTTAACCTGCCTGCCGTCTTTAGGGTTAAGAGCTTGGGAATTATTTTTAGCTCTACCCTTAAACAATCTGCATATTGCGAGTATATTGTAAAATCAGCTCTCGGCAGACTCCATGTCATAAAGCGTGTATTTGCTTCTAGTGATATAAAGATTCTGGTATCCACATTTAAAGTTTGCATGAGACCAATCCTGGAGTACGCCAGGTAGGTGTGGTCTCCGTGCCTCCTGGGGGACATTGACCACATTGAGTCCATTATGCGCCGTTTAACAAGATCATTGGCTGGTCTCAAAATACGACGTTCTGTGACGACCTGTCTGCTGAAGGACATGATGGTCAAGGCTGAATCCTTTCAGTAAAGACCGATCGCATCCGAGAATGCACACAACACCTGCCCCATACTAAATAAAGATGCGTTCTATTTCAGTTGCCTTCTGTACTTAAATGTCATCATTGCCGAGCGTAAAGAATTAAAGAACTAATATAATTACCAACTTAAGGTCACTACAAGTTCTTCTTCATTTACATTGCCAATTTGGGTGCGATCAAATTTAAAAGCTTAGTGGAGCCGACTGAAACAGTTAGCGATGAAAGCATTGTACGGTGGACCATCCATTGCCGTCAGCCGTCGGAACGGGATGAAAGGGAACGTAACAGAGTAGTGTGCTACAAGTGTAAGCTATAATCACTCAAAACGTGGCTGGTTTACGCTGCCTTTCTACGGAATCCGGAAAGGATTACAAAAAAAAAACTTATCAAGGTTTAACTGTGAAGAACAAATGTTTTGAATGTTTTTATTTCAGGCGTAATCCGAAAGTATTCTGTGATTTTGACATTTCTAATTATCCGATGGATACTCATAGTTGCAGCATAGAAGTAGAAACATGTAAGTACGTTCACATGACTCTGCTTCGAAAATATGGTAGTTCTTTTAGTTCATGTCAGGATAAAACGGTGATTCCCTGTAAATACGGGACACTCTTTTGTTCGCAAAATATTCTTTTATCATCACCACTTGCCATCACCACATTGCTGAAAACAAATTATTAACCCGTAATTTTTTATTTACCTATTTTATAGTCTGCGTGTGAAGCCATTGACTTCTTATGATTGAATGATTTAAAACTTGCTTCGTGCATATTTGCTAAAAATCATAACACGAAAAGTGCCTGAATGCATAAGAGGCTCTACAACAGCTAAGAAGGAGAAATAATGAAATTTGTTTCTGATTGTACCTTCGACCTTCACTATAACTTGTACATCGCATATGGTCGCAGATTATGCACTACGAGAATGTTATAGTTTCAGTCCATTTAGACTTTTCTCCTTTTCCGAGATAGTTGGGTATATTGTAAACAGCCATATGTTATTGAAAATATTTGTTGGTTTGTACTTTTAATTATGTTTTTAAGTAATTTTCTATTATTGTTTAAAGACTGGAAAGCCAAAGGCTCACAAGAAATAACTAAATACAGATGCAAACCTATTTACGTTGCGTTTTGGACTTATATGTCAGACTGCCTGAGCGGGGAATCGAACCCAGGGCCTTTGAAATCAAAGGCCAAGGTCCTACCTTTGATTTCAAAGGTCCTGGGTTCGATTCCCCTCTCAGGCAGTCTGACATATAAGTCCAAAAGGCAACGTCAATAGGTTTGCATCTGTATTTAGTTATTCCTATTATTGTCCTATAAACGGAGGCTTGACCGTGCTAATGTCTGCAGGTACTGTATAATCACCATTTCTAGGTGTGATCGTATTTATTTGAATGAGTACATAGCCTATGTGCCATTATATTTGCAATGTAAAAAAACAGGGTGCTAATTGGAAGGTCCAGTGCCCTGGCATCTTGAAAGCAGACCAACGTTTGTGAAAGGTGAAACATCCAAATTATTCAAGTTGGGTGGGAACACAGTTTAAGCTGTAATTGTAGAAGAAACTTCTTTATGCTTGATGCCACGGCGCTAGACTTACTTTCGAAGATAGAAACACGCACTGTGAGCTTAATCAAATGGTGCCATTATATTAGGTAAACGTCTCTTTCTCAAAAACACCCGTTGCTTATTAAGATCCAGCACTTCATGTCAGCTGTAATTCTGTATTTATTATTTTTTTTGTCAAAAACGTTTTTTTGTCGAAATCTGGAACTCAATCGAGGAAAAACTGAAAGTGACTTTATTACTCTCTCTTGGTTAATTGTGAGTCATTGATTGATATTATTTTTTTGCCCAAAATTCACAAAACCCATGCACTTCGTAGTTTAAGAAAATTACACCTATCGTTATTTATTCGTTAACTAATTATTACAATATTATTAGGCTTTGACTTAGAGTTTATGATGGAATCTGGGACTGATAACCGTAGACGTCAAGATCAATATCCTGACTTGGCTACTTGGAAACAAGCATCTGGTCAAGACACTACTGCGTGTGTGTGTAGTGTTATATGCCATAACGACAATGTCGTGATGTTTTCTTAACAATAAAAGTAATGTTTAATATTGTTAGCTGTAAACGTTTGTTGTTTACAGCTTCACTTCGAATTAACCTTCCTTACCTTAGGTCGTACCCAATGTAAATATTCCCCACTCCTAATGTATTTTATACCGTCCTTTACGAGTAAACCAATTGATTAACAATCATGATGTGCTGTGATCATCTGCGTCACTTCACGACCACAAAACTACCAGTAAAATCTAATTCCACTGCGCTTTACTCTATCATGTGGTAGCAAGACGTCGGAGAGAAGTGACGGGAGGAGTCCGTACGAAGAGAGAAAAATGGTAACCAGCTTCGTCGGAGCAAGAAAAATTGGGCGAGTGAAGATGGGACATTTCGGCAAGTGAAACAAAAATAAGGAAGGATCCATCTTCAAGAGGAGTGGGAAGAAACGAAACTGAAGATAAGTATTGAAAAAGGGGATTGAAATGATAGTCTCATGTAGCTGCCCAATTGCGGGAAATTACGTGTTTAACTGCCACGTTTAAAAAGCAAAACAATAGCTAGTAAATATGGCTAATAATAATGTAAAAATTTGCATAGAATTTTAAACAAGATGGCAACCGCAGGTTCCATTCCAAACCAAATGGCTATACCACTATTGAAGGGATCAAATTATGTACAATGGGCTGAAAAAATAAAGGCCTACTTAATGCATCAAGGTTTGTGGGCCTATATAACAGAAGAAAGCAAAGAAACGGATGCAAACAAGAAATTAATAAATAAGCAAAAAGCAATGGGCACGCTATTATTTTTTATTACTGCAGGATGTGTAACGATTCCAAAGACGATAGTAACCCCTAAACAACTATGGGAATTTTTGAAGCAAACATTCCAGCCAAATAATGTAATGAGATGCTTAGCTCTACATAGAAAATTTTATTCCATGAGCAAGAACTCGGGTGAATCAATGGCAGCATACATAGGCAGAATAGAGGAGTGTGCAAACGAATTAGCTGAATGTGGTATGCCTGTGTCGGACACAAATTTAGCTTGGTTTATTCTTGGTGGCCTACCAAGTAGTTGTGACACCATGTTAATGGGTTTTGCGGCAATGGGTGCAAATACAATAACAACTGCCAAAGTTAAGGAACTATTATTCTTTGAGGACTCAAGAAATGAAGCTAAAGACAGTTTAGGCCAACCCCCAACTAATGCGGCATTAACAGTAAATGTAAATGATAAAAATAACTGTAACGTAGACCCTCAAGGACAGAAGATAATAATTTGTTACAGATGTGGCGGAAAAAATCATTAAAGTTCCACCTGTTCCTCACCTTATGAAACTTCTAATTTTAGCAACAGAGGAAGAGGTCAAAATCGGCGAGGAGGAAGAGGTTTTCGCCGAGGAAGAAGCCGAGGCAACTTTAGAGGCCAGCAAGGAAGACAAAGAGCAACGGGTCTACTCGCAACAGCAACAGACATCGTATATGCACTGGTAACCTGTTTATGGACTTTCTTCACGAATACAACTGAAAAAGAAGGTAAAACTTTGTAAGATGTGTTTGTGGTGGACTCGGGGGCGAGTAACCACCTAATTTGCAATATAAATTGGCTATTTAATCGTCTAAGGATTAACGGATCACCAATTTTGTCGGCTAGCAAAGATAAGTCACTGATACCACATTCAAAAGGCAATGTTTTATTTGACAACATTAAACGTAGACTTCTACTAAAAGACGCATTGTATGTACCAGGATTACAAGTTAATCTCTTCTCAGTAAGGTCAGCAACAGCTAGAGGATGCAGCGTAGTATTTTATGAAACATGCTGCATAATTTATCATAACAGGAAAATACTAGCCAAGGCATATATGCAGAACGGTCTTTATATTTTAGATGGTAATCCAATAGAAGCAAAGGAAGAAAAGGTAAAATTGATATTGACTCAAACTAACCTAAACAATCAATATCCTGAAAGTGAGAGGGCATTAATAAATAAAATAGTGCCGTGTAACCAAACAATTCAAAGCAACATAGAAAGATGGTACAAACGGTTCATGCATATATCTGTAACGTCATTACAAAAAATGGCCGAAGCACATGCATTAAGAGATTTTAAAATCCCAAAACAAAAAGGATTAGTTTTACCATGCCATGAGTGTATCCAAGCTAACCAGACAAGAAAACCATTTCCAGCATTGACTTATGAACATGCTAAAAAACAATTAGAACTTGTGCATACAGATGTGTTAGCAGTACCAATTAAATCATTAGGGGGCAACTCCTATGTCTTAACCTTCACAGACGATTATTCTGGCTTTGTAACGTGCTACATCCTAAAGAACAAATCGCAGGTGCCAGAAAAACTAAAAGAATATGTTGCTATGGCAGAAAACCAAACAGGACGAAAGCTTAAGTCAATCAAATCCGACTGCGGAACTGAGTACCTTAACGAAAGTGTATCTGCATTTCTGAAAGAGAAAGGGGTTAAACACACCACTACAAACATTTTTTGCCCGAGCAAAATGGCCGTTCTGAACGTTTAAACAGGACATTGTTGAACTTAGTACGAGCAACATTAACAAGTGCAAACTTGCCGGCGTATTTATGGGCCGAGTTGATTTCAACTGCATCTTATTTAAGGAACAGATGTACAAATAAAGCAAATAAACATATAACTCCGTTACAATTATGGTTGGGTCGAGAAGATAAGCCAACTGTAAAACACCTAAAGGCGATTGGATGCATTTGTTTTGCACACATTCCAGTTCCCAAACGTAATAAACTAGAACCAAGAAGTAGGAAATGCCTGATGGTAGGATACGATCAAACTTCACGTAGCTATCGTTTATGGGATTTGGAAAATCACAATATTATCGTATCGAGGAATGTAACATTTCTTGAAAATGAGTTCAACTTCACACACTTGCACCAACAAGAAGAACAAGGCTTTGAAGACGTGTGGGAAAAATTATGGCAAAATGCTGAAGCTGACGAAACTGACGAGTCTGGAGGAGAAGAGGCTGTAATTCAAGAACCTCAAGAATCAATCATACAGGGAAATGAAGTGCTAACTAATGGAGCACACGAAGGTGAAAACAGTTGTGTACACGGTGAACTTCCTTTAGCACAGCAGACAAATACAAACAGCCAATCAAATCCACCTGTAAGAAAGAAAAAGAAAGAAAGTACCACAAAAACAAGCGAAAATAAGACAAGTGGACATAAACATTTTACAAGATCCAAAGCCAAAAATATGGTGTTGACTGAAGAAACGTCAGTTTCAGGGGGAAGTAAAGAGATTTCAACCGATGAAGAATCAACGGACAGAGCCCTACTTGCGTGTAAAGAAAAGGAAATTTGTGCCATTTCAACTGACGATTCTTTTACCAAAATATTAACTGATTTGTATGGCAAAAATGTTACCCAAGATACATTAATAAATACCTGCATGTTTAATTTTCATAACGACGATTATGAAATTGCAGCACTAGCAACGTCCAATAATGAACTGAAAGTGCCCAACACATTTAAAGAAGCACTCAGCAGTCCTGAATCAGATAAGTGGTTAGCCGCAATTCACGCAGAATATGGAAGCCATATAGCAAATCAAACTTGGAGACTCGAGGAACGTCCACCAGGCGCACAAGTCGTCGGGTGTCCGTGGGTTTTCTGCGTCAAACGAAATGCTGTCGGGGGCATTGATAGATACAAAGCACGCCTAGTTGCAAAAGGTTTTACTCAAATTCATGGACAATCATATTTTGAAAGCTACAGCCCAACAGCGGGGCTTGCAACAATTCGTTTAGCAATAGCAGTCGCCGTGCAAAACAATTGGTATCTAGACCAATACGACGTCTCTACGGCATATTTACAAGGTCGACTCGATTGTTACGTTGCCATGCAACAACCAGAGGGGTTCATTGTTAGCGGACAAGAATCAAAAGTCTGCCGACTTGTGAAATCTATATATGGCTGGGCTTTGTTGGTACAGACGTTTAAGTGAGGTTCTATTGTCGCACGGGATGAAACGCTGTCTGTCAGATGCGTGTGTCTTCTGGATACGTGTTAACAATGAACTTGGTTTTGTCACTGTTTACGTCGATGATTTAATGGCAGCGGCACAAACAATGGAAATGCGTCAATTGTTAAGAAAGATTTTGAGCGCCGACTTGGACATAAAATATTTGGGGTCTTTAAATTTTCTATTGGGGATACAATTCGTGCGTGAGTCCAATGGAACATTACATGCAAATCAAAAAACATATATTGAAAATATCCTGAAGAAGTTCAATATGGAGTTTTGCAAAACTGTAGAAACTCCGTGCATACCTGGACAACATTTACTCAAGACTGTCAGCTTAACTCCTGAAGAGGAAGAAGAAATGCGATGTGTACCTTATCGACAGTTGGTGGGGTGTTTATCTTACCTGGCTCTGGCAACTCGTCCTGATATATCGTATGCAGTTAATGCTGTGGCAGTTCATTCAGCCAATCCCGGAACTGTACATTGGGTCGCAGCGAAAAGAATACTTCGTTATTTACGAGGAACAATTGATAGGAAATTGACCTTTCGACCTAGTGACAAGAAACTTGAAATATATGCTGATGCTAGTCACGCACCGAGTGCAGATGACCGCAAATCAATATCTGGAGTTTTAGTCTACTATGCGGGAACGCCTATACTCTGGAGAGCAAGTAAACAAAAGAGTATATCACTTTCAACAATGGAATCTGAGTACCGTGCTCTATGTTTGGCAACACGAGAAGCCTTCTGGATTAGAGCCTTTCTGAAAGAAATAGGCGTCTATCAGTCACAAGAATCACCTACCATCGTGAAGACAGATTCCTTAAGTGCAATTCAGCATGCAAATTCCCAGATAGAACGATCCCGTTCAAAACATATTGAAATAATATATCATTTCGTTCGAGAGAAAATTAACGACGGAAATATCCGACTTGAATTCGTCCCGACCGAACGAAATTGGGCTGACATATGTACCAAAGCAGTTGCAACTTCCATACATCACAACTTGTGTCTTGGTCTCTCCTTTACAAGTTAAGTGTGCAGATCAAGTTTTAGAATATCAAGTGGCCTTCGTCACACGGGGATTGATGGAATCTGGGACTGATAACCGTAGACGTCAAGATCCATATCCTGACTTGGCTACTTGGAAACAAGCATCTGGTCAAGACACTACTGCGTGTGTGTGTAGTGTTATATGCCATAACGACAATGTCGTGATGTTTTCTTAACAATAAAAGTAATGTTTAATATTGTTAGCTGTAAACGTTTGTTGTTTACAGCTTCACTTCGAATTAACCTTCCTTACCTTTAGGTCGTACCCAATGTAAATATTCCCCACTC
The DNA here is from genome assembly GCA_023313725.1 of Lithobius niger. Lineage (NCBI taxonomy): Eukaryota > Metazoa > Arthropoda > Chilopoda > Lithobiomorpha > Lithobiidae > Lithobius > Lithobius niger. The sequence continues at coordinate 26,509 of JAHWFP010177448.1, forward strand.
CTAATGTATTTTCTACCGTCCTTTACGAGTAAACCAATTGATTAACAATCATGATGTGCTGTGATTATCTGCGTTACTTCACGACCACAAAACTACCAGTAAAATCTAATTCCACTGCGCTTTACTCTATCAGTTTATTATCCTTTCGACTCCAAATGTCTTCAGAGGCCTCCTTTCGAAGTCCCATGTAAAGCTGGTGAAATTATTTGTTCTCGAACCTTTTTAGTTTGGATTCCATGGCTCTCACAACTCATCTGTGATCTATTAGCTTCATTTAGGGGCCCAAGTAACCCTCTATAAGCTCACTTTTCGTTGCTGTACTTACTTTTCTTCTTGCGTAAGGAACGTCTGGTATGGAAAAGGTTAAAATTACTAGGCAATATTTAACTGACTTTTCGGAAATTTAAACGTTTATGTAATATAGGTGTTTAGATTAGCTCCTCTGTAATAATGCTGGATTGAAACAAAAATTTTAAATAGTTTTTAAAACTTCCCTTTTTTTACTTTTCTTAGCTAACGATTGGCCAGATAGAGTAGTATTGAGAGACAACTGTACCTTTCATCGATTTATGAGAAATTCGTCTGTTCCTCAGTTTATAGTTAGCAACCACACATCTGCCAAATGTTCAACACCAGATGAAAAAAATCGTTGTAAGTATGTCGCAATCTGTTACCGTACTACGAAAATCGCTGCTTTCAGTTATCATGAGCGATGTTTAGATTGCTGGCTTTGCATCAACACTGTATTGTTCAGATTTGGAACCAGTAATCGCGGTATCGTCCTGCCCTTTCCCTCACCAATGCACCACTGCACTGCACTGGACCACTGCACTGTGACTGAGGTTGGCACTAATGACCAAGTTGTCGACGCGCCATTAAGCCTCAATCTCCCCCCCTTTCCCTCATATTCTTATAATTATCTTGCATTCCATATCGCTGACATTGTTTTTAATTTTGACGCGGACAGATATCGTGGTAAACTCAAAACTTAATTGTAATACGATTGAACCAAGGCCAGTGAATATTAATTTGTGTCTGTTTGCACGTTTTCATTTCTGATTGGGACTCAATAACGTTCGCAATTTTGTTCTGATTCCATTCCGGTTTACTGACAAGGAGCTTCGGTGCATGAAAGAAACGCGTTCACAAAAGAAATTCATACGTCAAATATTTTAGGGGTAGTGACCGAAATTCAACTTAGAATACTAGCCAGAAATCATATAGAGACAGCAAAACACTGCCTTGTGGAGCACTGTGCAGAAGTCGTATAGGTTGCTGCCTTGCAAATACAGAAAAAGAGCTAATGAATTTTATCTTCTCTCGCTCTGATGGTAACTGCGATCTTCCGAACTCAAGTAATTCCTAGTACATGTTGAAGTGAGCAGATACTGTTTTAAATTCTTGGAAACAACCTAGCGTATATTAATAATTTTTGTTCTCGGTGTAAGCTTTTTTCAGCTTTAGTTTACTTATGACCTGCAAATTCCAGTCACAATCAAAAAAATATTAGGCTGATAAAAATGAAGTATGGACAGGGAATGTAAGGTGAAAGCATATACTAACACTAAGAACACTAAGGTTTAACTGATCCGAAGTCAAAACAGCTAAGGAACATAAATAAACTTTCCTGTAAGGTTTCAGATAGTGCAGTTTTGCTGTATTGTTTAGTCCACGTGAAACAATACTGGTCTATTCAAATGGTTATTCCTTTTTTACTTTTACACACGATAATTAGCTAATGATTGGTTCATTGTAATTGGGTTAACGACATTGGTGGAAAATGTTTAAAAACTAATCGCCTTAGCGCACTTAGCACAGATGTAGAGGCAATTCATGGTTCGTGCGAGTCCTTGACAAATGAAATTCCACGCTTGGAAAGGTGCTTAAGAATGTTGAAAAATTATATATGTATAATCATGCGATCTAGCCTATCGTCAGGGTAGTCGCTCGTCTCGTTCAGCTGCCATCATCAGTAGGGTGATGAACGGAAAGTAGACTACAAGATTGAAGATTACGAAAAATTTAGCCAAGAAAGGAGTCTCTTGTGCAGCCTTCCATTATTCTTCCTTTGGTCATGAATAGTTTTGAACTTTGGGCTCTCGCTGTAATTGTATTTACGTGTTTAAAGGTTATACATGACAGTAAGGTTTCACGTGGACTAAACAGCACACCAACACTTCAGTATCTGAAACCTTACAGGAAAGTTTATTTGTGTTTCTTCGCTGTTTTGACTTCGGATCAGTTTAACCTTACCTTAAGCATCACACGAGTTCGTTTTTGTTTTCTAATTTGTGCTACTTTGGGGTACCATGCAGTTTAGATTAGCTTGTTTTAATGTTTAATCCCCTTCAAACTTCACTCTACGTCTTGTAGCTATCATATGCTGATTGGCCTTGTTGCAGCTGGCGTTTGCTGATTGGCAGTGTTCATATTAACTCCTTAAAACAACGTAAAATAATCAATCTGGGCGTTCAGAGCACCCTACCCCTAAACTTCTTGCCATAAAAACGTCTTATGTGAAGGGCACATCTACAGGGTAATACCTGTAAAATGAGCTAAGAACCAGATTTATAGGACAAATAGTTTAATCTGTGGTGATCGCAGTAGAAACGTATCGTGGAAACAGCAAGAACAACAAGAACAAGCCAAAAGCCAAGTTCATGGCTTCTGCTCAGATCCAGATCTCTGATATACTTCGGCGGATTTTAATGAATTTTGGTATGCTTGTTGATCAAGTCCAACATTCGAATTCGAATTTATTCGAAAATTATTCAGTGACTGCAGTTATATTAGGCGTCAAAATTTCTGTTTAAGTAGTAGTTATTGGCATACTTTTGGAACAATGGTCCCTCTATACGTGAGTTATTGTGATAGTTTTGTTTTTCCGAGGCTTAGCCGAGGCGTTAAGAGCCGAGGAAGCAAAACTATCACAATAAATCACGTATAGAGGGACCATTCTTGCAAAAGTATGAAAATAACTAATTTATCACCATACTTTAAATACTTTTTTTCCGTTTGTGGAATGGATTGGAGTTGTTTCATGTCATTTTTGTCCTGGCGTTCATGTTCTGGCGTCCAACAATCGTTGGCCGCTACGATGTTATTACAACAATAACCACGAGACTACGCTGGCGCGTTTCTTTGTCGAATCATTCTTCCGTGTTCTGAATATGGAGCCTGACTTGGAAGTTTTCAAATTAATCGATTTCTATAATGATGACGTCGAGGATAATGCTGCAGGTAATGTGGAAATGTGGGGGGCTAGCTTTACTCTTATTTTGTGCATTAACTAAATATTTACGTGAAAATTTTGAGCACAGCGAGTGTGATATGGTGAGTTCAAATTATCAGATTTTCCTTTAGGTTCTTGAAAATGTTGGTTGCCAAAATGAAAAACTAATGTAGAATCGTGTTAGCGTTTACACACAACAAGCCCGTTATTTTATGAAACCGTTCGGTATTGTTCTATGTTCTTCTCTTTGAAATTATTTTTGTCAAAACTTGGCAGCGAAAGTCCTGTTGGCCTTCTCTCTGCCTACGTAATAAAACATTTAGGTTGGCGTTATTGTTCATTGTTGTAAGTGTAGCAATAAGTAACTCATTCTGACACTTATAGGCTAACAATAAAAACGCTGACAGGATAGCATAGAAACTGTAAAAGTGTACCAATAAAAAACAAGGGTTAAAGGGTTTAACGAGCGTTAACCACTCCTGGTCATCTGCCCGAAGCCCTAAGGCCCTATGTCTGCAACAGCAAGATTCCCAGGCGGTCAATACGTGACCAATAAGTGACACTTGTAACAATACTGTATCCGATTTATTGTCGAGTTTTATAACAATGAAAACGAAAAAGGTTTGGTGATAAACAATCAAAGGCAAAGTTAAAAGCATGCTGTCATGATAAGACATTATAATATGGAAAACCTAATGCCAACGTCTATAATAACTTAAAGCAGTTGGATCCATTGTTTTGATAATAATGATTACCTGTATAAATATACAATAAATTGTTTGAATGTGTTACAATATTTTAGTTTGCTGAATATTTTTCCTAATAAACACTTCGCTAGAGTCAGAGTCAAAAGTTTTATTTCGAATTTATAAGGATATTGAGAACTTATCTGGTTACTACATTACGTAAAAATTATGGACTTTTGTTTAGATACAATACCTTTTATTGAAAGAAATTCGTATTTTCCTGAAGCAGTTTTATTTCTCCAGTAAATATATATCAAAGAATAAATAGCTGGAATGTAGCGATTTCTTAAACATCATTCGCATGCACTTTCACACAGACAAATTTACTACGCCATCCATAAAAGTTTGACGTTAAGTATTTGCTACGTTTCTACGCAGTTACTATCTTAGAATTAAAAAACGATTATGATGCAGTGAATTATGTTGTTGTTATTACTTCTTGTGTTTCTACAGATGCTTCCTTAACGTAAGGCACGTGGAAAATAAATTCACAGTTTGTGATTTGAAATATGTATATAATAAAGATTGAAACGTAGCCAGTGAGTTAGCCGGCATTATCATTATCATCGCAAACATGCAGAACAATAATTATTCTGCGTCATTAGCATCAATTCGAACTACTAATTACAACAATTATTCCGCCAGCTTACACTACATACCGTAGCTTACAATATCTTGCATTAGCATCAGTTTTCACTAGTGCTTACAATAATTCTGCTGACAGCCTTGAATATGTATCAATAGAAATAAATGTGAGTCTTAGAATTTCTAAAAAAAAAAAAGGTACCAAAAAATTGATTACCGGAATGTGATCTAGAGACATCGCTGATACTACAAAACTAACAACACTATTTAACTTTGGATGGTTTTATTCATTGTTGGCAAGTAATAAATTCGCAGGTTACCCGGTAAGGCGAGCGAATTAAATTTAAAGAATTTAACCATACATTACTTTCTAAAAGTACATTATGACTGCAGACAACCAGTTTGAAAGAACGTGACTTACAATTAAATGATGGGTTATTAAAAAGAATTAATACTAACTGAAAACACTTTACTTCTCAACATATTATTGTCATTTTATCAAGACACACGCTGGTGTTTCACTCGCCAAGATGATAAACGATAATACCTATCCAGATAAAATATATATGAGCATGGCGTCCACTAGACACGTTTTGCCGTTAAGGTTGTTTGGCCAAGCTAAGGTAGTTTGGTTGTTTTCAGGCATGTGAGGATAAATAACAATGCGACAGAAAAGGCGGAAACTTGTTGAATCGAGAGACTTTTGTCGCCTGACAACATAAAAGTCACTGTTAGTGACAGTGCTTTGTGTTTTCTTGTTGAAAAAAAAGACGTGATAACGTTGATATCAAGACACACGCTAGTGTGTCGCCCGTCAAGATAAACGATAACATCCAGATTAAATATATATGTGAGCATGGCGACCATTAGACACGTTGTGTCTTTACAGCAAAGGTAGTTGCCATCTGAGGGTAAATAACAATGTGGCAGAAAAGTCTGAAACTTGTTTGATCGGGAGACTTTGGTCGCCTAACAACATAAAAGTCACTATTAAGGACACAGCTTACCGTTTTCTTGTTGAAAAAACGACGTGAATAACGTTGATATTTGCCTAATTACTTACTACGTACTACAGACTACTAACGCTTGTTTTTGTATCACGAAAATAAATTCTTCCATGTGGTAAATAAAGCTGGTTCTTCGCTCATTTTACAGGTATTGCTCAGTAGATGTACCCTTTTCATATAAACCTTTCTAAATGGTCAAGTGGTTCAGGGGTTAGGGAGCTCCAAACGACCAAATTGTATGTTTTACATTGTTTTAAACATTGTTATTACGCAACAATGCCAAACTAAACATTAAATAAATCCGTGCGTTTGCAAGGAGATACTTCAGTACTAATAAGCAATCCTAATTATTTGAAAAAATGATGACTGCTGTCCTCAAATTCTAACGAAAGCCAAAAAAAATGGACCAGTAAACAAGATTGGTGTTTCCATCTCATAAATGCAAAGAAAAAATTGGATTTCATCAATTTGGACCAAAAATATCTGATATTTATCCCCAAAAAAATTGTTAGGGATTCCCACCAAGCTTTTCGACCGTGTGAAATCGTGGTATCACACGCCAAGCTCTTTCACCAACCTAATCTCACCGACTAATACTTCTAACGTTAAATGAAATAATTGAAAATTGCGCAGTAAGCAATTTTCATATATTTCATTTAACCTTCGAACTATTACTTGGTGGGGATAAGCTTGGCGAAAGAGCTTGGCGTTTGATATTACGACTTTACACGGCCGAAAAGCTTGGCGGGAATCCCTAACGAGTTTTGTTTTGGGGTAGATTTCCCTAACTACTACTAACTACTACTGGCTACTGTTAACGTTATTTTTGTATCACGAAAATAAATTTTTTCATGCGGTGAATAAAGCTGGTTCTTAACTCGTGTTACAGAAATTGCTCAGGAGATGTGCCCTTTTCATAAGGCCTCTTCTAAATGGTCAAGTGGTGCAGGGGTTAAGGACCTCTAAACGACCAAATCGATTGTTTTATGTTGTTTTAAACATCGTTATTATGCAACAATGCCAAACTGAACATTAATAATAAATCCGTGCGTCTGCAGCACTAATAAGAAAATCTTATGAAAAAGGTGACTGCTGCCCTAAAAATGTAACGAAAACCAAACAAAAGAGTAAAGGATCAGAAAGCTAGATTGGTGTTTCCGTATCGTAATTACAAAAAAAAAAATGGATTTCATCAATGTGAACCAAAAAATCTGATATCTATCCCCAAACAAAACTTTTTTAGGATTACCACCAAGCTTTTCGGCCATGTGAAGTCGTGATATCAAACGCCAAGCTTTTTCGTAAAACTAATCCCACCGACTAAGCCTTCTAACGTTAAGTGAAATTACTGAAAATTGTGCAGCACGCAATTTTCATATATTTCGTTTAACCTTCGAACTATTACTCCGTGGTATTAGATTGTCGAAAGAGCTTGGCGTTTTATATCACGATTTCACACGACCGAAAAGCTTGGTGGGAATCCTTAACATATCTTGTTTTGGGGTAGATTGTCATTAATGCATGTGGTTGGAATTCATGGTCTTGCAATATTGGCTTTTGACAGTGTAAGTTACTAAAACAAAGTTGAATTTTGCAAAGAACTGGTGACGACGCCCAGAAACTGCTTCATTCTATTTTTTCAATTGTAATTTTTTTCCGCATTCCTCACCCTACCGGAAATTTAAGCACGATTTAGTAATGCAAATGGCTCTGTGTAGTTCAGGTAGTGCTCGGGGATACTTACAGATTGGGCTTCCTTGTAGCCATTACTAAAAATCGGTTACTAAAATCGGAAGTTTTGTTTTAACGCGAGCATGAAATGCACTCGTTAAAACAAAAAAGTTTAACAAAACAGGAATAAAATTGCTAACTTTTGCGTGTTCCAAACAGGCATACACCATTCAAGTTGAGTAATCTACCTTGCTTGCTTCATTCAATAATTGTCCATTGACGGCATCAAGGTTACGGTCAGATACTTTAGAAATGTTGTATCCAGTATGTATCTGAGATGCACAGGTGTGAATATTCTCTTCCATGAGGTAAACCAGAACTCGTTGCGTACCAATCAGCTTAAAGTTAAAGAAGTTGTCTGTCATTAATTTTTTTCTGGACTGAAACGCTTGCCAAGAACATTTCGTGAGCTCGTTGTTTTTTTTTTCTATAAACTATAGCTCAAAACATGAAAATGAATGTAAAGTGTTTACTGTATTTATTTTCAGATGCAACGTGTGTTGAATACAGAATGACATTCACTCGGCAAATTGCTTACCATCTAATGCTGACATATGTGCCGAGTTCGCTTATCGTTGTTCTTACTTGGATATCGTTTTGGCTAGATATCTCCTTAGCAGCTCCGAGAGTAGCTCTTGGATTAACATCGCTCCTCACTTTAGCTACCCAATTTGCTAATGCTCAGAAGAATTTGCCACCAGTTTCTTATCTAAAAGCTATTGATGTTTGGATGGTAATGTGTATTTTCATGGTGTTTGCGTCTCTGGTTGAATTTGCTATAAGCTATAGCATAGAACGATGTATAAACACTGTTGGAGACGTAAAATACCCAAAACGTTTAACAGTAAGTATCAAATATTGGACTTGTGTTGGCTTGAAATAGGCCTACAAAACTGGTATGTTTTCACGTAATGATAAAAGGTTGAGTGAGGCTACAATTAAATTGCAAAACAATAATTTGGGAGAATGTAACGAGGAGCATTCTAATCTTTCACTACGTTAGGCCAATGTGACGTTATTTAGTGATGTCACATGCTCTCAACAATCTGTCTGCTACTAAACAGCCGATCCTGCTAATTCCTGCTATTTTAAAAGTTATGTAAAACTGATTTACCATCTAGTATACTGAAAACTTCTTCTAAATCTGACAATAGGCAGCAGTAATGCTTCACATAGTGTAGCAATCCAATATGGCGGGTCTGTGAACACCAGACCTCGACCAGTTGTGTTATGTCCGTTTTGTAGTTATACTTGTGACCAAGGAAAATATACGTGTTTTTTTTTCGAAAATTATATACTGTGTTTGCACATGCATTGTGATGATTTGCTATCCAGGAGGCAACCGTATTGTATTTACTCTTCACAATCACAAAGTAATTGATAATTTGACTATAGTAATCATTTGGAAGTACTTTTCATCGCAGAATTTTCGCACCAAACGTCTATGTATTATAATCAAAAGTCATTTCGTAATCGAAACTGAACTCCAATTATGTCCAACGCTGTAGTTTTTGACTTTTCTTCGAAATGGCATAGGGATGTACCAGGAATTCCACGTTTCCGTGTTGAGAAAAGGTAGGATATTTCAGCAGTACTAGACTTACAAGTACGCCTGCGTATATACCAAATTTGAGCCCAATCTGTTAAGCAGTTTTTAAGAAATCTCCTGGACAGAAGAACAGATACAGAGTTTCAAAGTCTAGTAGGCCTAAAGGCTAGTTCGATGCAAGGTGCGTGATAGTATGGGCAATGCAGCCTGATGTTATCGCGACTGTATCTTGTTCAAGAGACCCCTGGTTCCAGCACGACCTGAGCCTGCTTTAAGATATTTGGGTAGAGAAAGCCCCAGTGATGCCTCGTGGTCAGGTCGATAGTGGCATGTAAAATTTACTAGGAATTTCCAATTGGAATTACTTAGCAGAATGATCCTTCTCGCTCTCTGGTGCACAACTTCGGCTTGGAGCACATCAAACCTTCAAAGTCGAGAATGACAATAAGTTAATAGTAGTTAACTAGCTGTACCCCCGGCATAACATAAATGCCGTTCTAGCTGGGTCAGCAGCAGCCACTTCGCCCGCCTCCCCCCACGAATCCCCACCCTCATATCCACCCATTGTGTGGTCAGGTTTCCCCCTATATCCTCTGTCCCCCCACACCCATGCCTCCCAAAAAAAGCACAATTGTGTAATGTGAACACCCCAATCCCTGCTCCCACTTCTTTGGAACTTCTTTGGTGTTGGCCTTCCTAGCAAAGTAAATAGCGTTACCACCCCGTCTCTCCCCATTGTGTGATGTGAATACTCCCCCATCCTGCTTCCCCTCCTTTGAAACCCCTGGTGTTTGGTCTTAGGGAAGTAAATAGCGTTTTCAATTGGAGGTCGACACCTATAATTATCAATGTAGCTGAATTGGCTGTTTCTCTGTTTGCCTATGATTATGCGTGCAGCGATTGTTATTCAACCAACGTTGAAACTATTCCACTCTGATGTAATAGCCAGCATTATAAAAGCATTATTTTGTTTGTTACTGATTGTTACAGGGCACAACCGTTCTCATTGTCTGCCGCTCATCCTTTTTCTTTGCTACCGTGCCAAGAATCCATGCCAAAAATGAACTTGCTCATCTTTTTTCATTACAGTGCATGATCAATTTGCTATCCCAACCTTAGCCTATTATATATACAGATTAGGTACTGTGAGGAGGTTTCGTTTAATGAACTCTGTAGCCACAAAAAGTCCTACATTACGGTATCGAACATCCAATAATTTGTGTGCTTTTGGCAACCAACTAACCTTGCGTTGTGTTGTGTAAGAGGTTACAATACAGCACGGATAGTAAAAAAAACAAAACTTTAAGGTTTCGTTACCTTTTCGATTTGTTTCAGAAACATCAATGTGTTACTAAAAAATAGTGGAAATAGTCAAATTTACGTAATTTTCAATTGCCCAACTTTACTCGGGATAGACAGGCTCAATTTTGCTAGGAAATACCTAGGATTTTTTATATGCCACAATCTACATGAACTCGAGCACATTTGCGCACCCATTCTCTTCCAACTCACAGGGTTGGACTGAAACCAGGATTCAAATAAGGGACCTCTGGCGTGTGATGCAGTAGTGCTAACCATTTAACCATCCTGTTTACAATTACCTGTTTATAATTACCAAAAAAAAATACGCAACAGTTCAGCAAAATCTGCTCCAATTTACGTTCAATATAGTAATATCCAATTATTCTTCGTCACGGTGTACGTACGTTCGTTGCTATTGTTGTGCTGAAAAAAGGGAAAGTTATATTAGATAATCAGAAAACTTCTATATTTGTTGTCACACACGCAGCGCTACGTTGCTACAGTGACCACGACAGTTACGCATTTTGCTGAAAGCTTAACCATTTCCTGCATTTTGCATCTGGGTTCGGTGGTTTTTGGCTTATGGAGTTCGTACGTCTAAGTCCCCCTAACAGGTTGCTATTATACCTTTGGGCCCCGTGCGAATGGTATTTGCGGGGCAGGGCATGGTTAGTTCCCTATTGGCCTTCCTAATGTACTTCCATGAAGTGCACCACGGCTTACAATTTGTTTTAACCAAGAAGTACATGAATCGGGTTATAGAATGATGCGAGTCATTTTGTATGTCCTCAACCTCCATGATCATAGGATAGGGCACAAACGGTTTCTCACTCTTGTCTCAGTGCATCACTCTACACTTGATATATTCGTATGCTGATAATTCTAATGGCTTACTGGAAATAATTACGTTGGACGTAACTGAATTCACATAAGTTCACAATAGGTATAGGCAAGACATTACCATTGAGGACAGATTTCAAGTTTTCGTATCTGAGGGACTTGGAGATCGACTATAATGTTCGTTTAGACTAATAGCTGTCCGGCTGGCAAGATGGCGGCATACAATTCCGGTAGCTGGGGCTCGCATCAGCAGTTAGCCCAGTTGAGAGGTTGAAGAGAGAATAAAAAGGAAGAGCGCACGAATAAGGAGTTGTGAGTTTTGCATACACAACAGAGTGAGAGGGCTTTACAAAGTAAACAGAGTCGGTTAAACAAGCGGTAAGTAGTCGTGACAATTAAATTGCGTGTGCATTGTTGTGCTAGTACGAGACAGAAAGTAGTGAGACGGATACGGCATATGGAGTTACACAAACGAGTTACAGCTGCATCAGAAAAGCATTCACCGTTGTTTTATGGTGGGAAAAGAGGTATCTCTGGCCAGAGACTTAAGGGGAAACCACTGTTTAGTTGTCTATTGTCGATACACACTGTTGTAAGTCTCAGAGTGTACTAAGAGTGGACATTCAAGCTGTTAACCTCAAGAAGCAAAGGAAGTCAAAAGGTGAGATGTACAAGTACGGATAGCCTGGGAATTTGACAGTCATGGTCGAAGCTTAACCTAACTGCTTATAAGTGCTAAAGAAAGTTGCTTTGATCAATTACTAAAAAAACAGAATGAGGAACTGTTCATGTCAAACCCGCCAACCCGTAGCAGGTTTTGAGATATAATGCATGAATAATAGATATTCTGTTCCTGTTAGTCGAATTATTTTTACTTCCAAAGTCGCTGGTAAGATTAAAAAGTAACCTACTTGGTAGTACAGCTATATTTTTGCTAAAAGTGAATACCTAGGATAAAACTGAACAGGTACTGACGAACAGTAGAAGATGGCGACGAACCAGGCTGACACGAGGATGGCTGTAGCCCCCGCTCGCTTTTTGATTTCCGGAGGGGTAATCAGGTAGTTTCAGAAGAGAAATATTCTCTTAGAGGAAAACTATAATTGATTATTGACTTGGAATGGTTGCCATTAGCCAAACCCGGGTGTTTCTAGCAGCAAAGCAGTGGGTTTGATGGCGAGAAGGACATTTAGTATTTGAAGTATTAGGACAAAAACTTAGTGATTCTCCTGATTGAGAGACATAGGAAGTTGAAGATTATTAAAGCAGTCCTGATAATTATGTCAGTTGATGAAATGATCTGTACGTCTTAGTTAGACACAGCTGCATGGTCCTCCTACGTGATAAGAAGAAGCCGTACAAAACTGTGAAAAATAATCAAGTACAGGTCAGAGAAATGGTTTAAATAGAATAGCAAATAGTAGAATGATTACTCTGGGAAGTGATTTCAGAATGTAGAGGGATTTTCTTATAGCTATATTGTTTGAAAAATCACCAAGCAGGTGAAACTTTCGAGAGTTACTGAAAAAAATTCCGGTAAGGGGATGTTTGATATAGGAAGTGTTATGTTGGATTTGGTAGGAACTGCAGTGATTGCTATACAGAAAATTGATCACAACGCATTTATGAGGATAACGACAAAGTTCTCCTGATGAAGCTCAAGACACAAAATAGTTGGATATCACGTTGACAAACTTGAGAAAGTAGTAGAAGCATACGGTTTAAAGTCGTTAGTAAACTAATACTTTTAGAAGACGTCAAATTTCTGCATGGTTTGCAAAGTTGTTAATGAATTCCCGCATTTTAAAGTCTATGATATTCTATGAACACTCGATAAATTCCATCTGACCAACAGTGAAAACCTGTAAAGAGGACAAAAGGGTGATCTTTGATTATAGTGGGAGCCTGTAGCAAATATTGGAAATTTAAACTTTATCATTTAAATAATCTCCAAAATTACTCTTAGTAAAGGATGGTCCGTAATTTTTTATTCAATTTCATTGAGGTGTAAACAAATTTTTTCTTTTTCTGGTTTTCTTCTAAGGATATACCATTCATCGGTGTGTTCCTTTCATTCTGCTGGTGTTTTTGAGTTATGTCTTTTACCCATTATTCGTATAATTTTGCTGTTTTTTTTTGGGGGGGGGGAGTATGCCATTTGTCCTCTTATTTTGCTGGTCTTTTGGGAGCTATGCTATTCATCCTCTTACTCACTCCGTTCATTTTCTTGGTGTCTTTTAAGCGGCACCATACATGCCCTTCTTCCTTTAATTATGCTGGAGTCTGGGGGCTATACCATTCATCCCCTGGTTCCTTGTATTTTTCTAGTGTTTTGGGGCTGCGCCATTCATCATCATATTAGTTTTATTTTGTAGTTGTTTGAGGCCAGGTCATTCAATACCTGTATTCCTTTAAATTTGTTGGTGTTTAGGTAATTACCATAATACTATGTACATAAATTTAAAGATACACATTATCAGGTTATACTCATAAATACACTTCTCCCAGAATGTTGTCTAAGTTTAACATATTTAGCCTTACTCGAATCAACGTGCTGTTAACATGCACTATACAATTAAACAACGACGGAAGGCAAATCGGCTCTAGAATGGTTAAATAAATACAGATGCAAACCTATTTACATTACCTTTTGGACTTAAATCTCAGATCGTCTGAATGAGGAACCAAACCCACGACCTTTGAAATCAAACGCCGATGTCCTAAGGCTCAGCCATACTGACATAGGCCGTGTCAGTATGGCTCCACAGGACCTGGACTTTCGGTTTCAAATGTCGTCGGTTCAATTCCACACTCAGGCAGTTTGACATTTAAGTCTAAAAGGCAACATAAATAAGTTTGCATCTGTATTTATTGAGCTATAAAATATAGTGGAAATTAATTTTATTAATTTTAGTTGTAAATATTTTAATAAATTAAAAACTTATCAAAGGATTCAATTAAAATATTGTATAAATCCGTTATACAGGAATGGTCTACATCACAGTATGATAATTTGGTTGTGATAATTTGATAAACTGTGGATTTCATGATATGATCTTCTACGACCTACTCTTTACGATTATCACGTTGTCCGAGATTAACAACCTTCAAATTTGTTTTTAGACATCAAGAACCAAAGGATGTACACCAATGAAGATGAAATGTAAAATTGATATATACGCTCGATTCACCTTTCCAGTCACCTTTTTTGCATTTAATCTTTTCTACTGGAGTTACTACGGAATACGTTAATGACACCAATAAGGAAGCATTAGAAAACGTTCCTACACATTAGGAAATGGTACATATTAGGAAATAGTTCACATTAGAAAGATTTCTAAGTCAGACATGACCACACATCATCATTGCATTTTACATCCTAGTGAAATACATAATTTGCTATAATACTGTACAAACTTGGCTATCTGTCATTCACCTGGTCTATTTCAATTTAGTTCTGTCTATGAAAACACATTTTAAAGTACGCTAGTATATTACTGCAATTACTGTAAACCAGTACTACACCAATGTGTATAAAACTTGTTCAATGGGGTATATTGTCATTCATTTGCATAGCTTACAGTTCTCCCACTGCATTAGGTAATTTATCTTATAACAAAATCGTTGTATCGTAAGTGAAAATAACCCGATATTCAACACCAACATGCACATTCTAACATTCATTTGTTTCTTACTGAATTATTTTTAGAATAAGTTTTGCGAGTTAATCTGCATTCTGGTTCATACTTTGTAAATAAACAAATTTTTCATGCAACAGTAATAAAAAATATGTTGAAAAATGTTTGTCTAACTATTATTCAATTCTATGTACGGTACCTTTGTCTCAGATTGGTACAAATCGTTATAGAAAATAAATTTTATAATGTTACCATTCCAACTAGTTTATCTAATTTGTTTAGTTGAATTGGGATTTTTGAACTCTACTTAACAAGGGTATGATCAAAGTATATGATTACACTCCACAGAACCTTCGCATGCAATTAGCAGCACCTCATGTGCTTTTATTATAATGCTTTACCAACTAAAAAACACAAAAGAGATATTCATACCTGGAACTACCCGTCTCAATGAACAAATACATCATATTCACAAAATCCAGCGTTTTAGCCTAACATAAGTGCAACTTTCCTATTGTTTTGGTATGTAATACCTGACAGAGAATGTGTACGGATTCCAAGCCTTGAGTTTATAACGCTATTTTATATTAAAACGTTTACACGAAACCTAACGTAACACCCGAACACTATCCCTGCCAAGCCTTTTACTCCCTCTCCCTCCAAATACGTTTTTAAGAACTACAAATATTATAAATAGTTCAGTGACCTCGGGACACAACCCCAAACGCAAAAACTTGCATACTTAAATGTAAACAGCTAAATATGTTACTTATCAGTTTATAACAGGAGATGTTAGGCCAGCAAACACACCAAAAACCCTTGGCTAGGAATATCAAAACACAACATAATGTTCTTCCAGTAAAACAATTTGGATTTTGATCCACGTAAAAAGTGTTAGATTATCAAAGAAGGTGGGTTATCAAAATTAACCCATGTGACGTGTGTGGGTTTTCACATTAACCGTATAACGACTACACTTTTAGCATGGGGATGTATTAGCATGACATCACCACCGTGCATTAATAATTATTAATAACTAATAACAATAATTTAGAATAATTTACTAATTATGAATAATTAATAATAATTAAGAATTATTATTAGGTCGATTTATTTATATATTTTTAATAAAAATCGCACTCAAAAAATGCTCCTAGGATACATGAATGACTGTTAGGCCTAACGATGTTGTGAAGAAGGGAGAAATGGTTGTCGGTTCTGCGTGATGACTGCTGTTGCTAGGTAACGTATTACAATAGCAAGTGCTAAATCCACATCAACATACTAACATGTATGTAACACTAACGTACGCAATGCAAAACTTGACACGCCCATAATGCCACTGCAAAGTACGTGAGTGCATCTATGAGAAAGTTTTTCACGCAGGGAATAATACCTACGTGAAATACTTTCTCATTCATATACTCACGCACTTTGCAATGATATTTTAGCTGTATCTGGATTTGTATTGCATAAGTTAGTGTCACATACGTGTTCTTATGTTACTGTGGATTTAGCATTTGCTATTTTAATATATTATTTCTCCCATTTGCTTGCTTGGCCTAAAGGCGCCTATCTTGTTGTTATTTGATGTGTCGCAATACTGTTATATGATCGTGTAATCGCCTTATAAAACACTGCGTTATGTATCAATCTTGTAACCTGCGTTAATATATCACGCTATTTCCTCTTTACTGAACTCTCAGTACGATGGAATGGCATGTAACTGTGGTTTGTTGTGTATTGCACATGCCAGTCATGTACGAGTTAGTCTCTGTTGCGTAATGTTTCGTTAGTATTGTTATACCAGGGCGTTCTGGGTAATCTGCCTGCTAAAGGCAGTGATTGGAATGCTCTCTCTGGGATTTCGGGCCTTTGGCCTGCAGTAGTAGCATCAATGCTACGCCTGTTGCCGGGTGTCACCATCAATATGCCGGTAGCGGAACTGTGTTCTCTGTCGAATTAATCTTCATGCAACACACTGATATCTGAATTAATACTTTGAGAAATGCCATGAACCGCCATTTCCATCAATAGCGTTAATGTCCTACGTAGCCCTATATTTGGATGTAATTAATAGGTATTGTCGTCCTTCATCTTTAACATCGATCTGCCAGCTGTCAAATCGACACCATAGTACAACTCCCCTCTAGTTGGTGCACTCTCTTATGATTTGCTCGTATTTATATACCATCATTATCCCCATCAAAAGCGTCTACCACATATCTCAAATAACCTGTTACAAGTTCCGTGACTGAATTTTATTCTAACATCAGTTTGACAGTGTACAAGGAAACTGCCACTTTACTGTTACAATTGTTTAATAAGTAGCAATTTGAGCTCCTCAGAGAAGCAAGTAGAACATATTGGCACAAAGTCATTTTAAGAGACACCCACCAAAATTGAACAATATCATCGTTTTTCCTATCCTTGCATGGGCGCTTGACGATACCCAGAAGCCAGCAAATTCAACTCTCCCAGGAAAAACGACAATAAAAACGGCTTCATAAATTTATATGTCACCCTACTGTTCTTTTAAGACATTTGGTCAGGGTTACATTTTCACCGTAGTAGTTTAATAATTTGATAACACATTCTAATTGGACTATGGAAGAAATAATTGATGGTAAAAACTCAAATCTATTGATTCCACGACATGTTGTTCCTCATCACAACAAAGTTGAGGCAAGATTTGGAAGAGGTAAGCCTTCATTGAATACTACGAGTACAAGTAAGTAGGATGGGTAATGATCGTAAAAATCTAACAGGCATATTTACATGACTCTTTCAGGAGTGCTTGATGTTCTATATCGGTTATTTTCCACTGATTAAAGTTGTGAGAGACTTTCTGATTGGTATGTACAGTGTGTATAGAAACAATATTTTTTTTTGCTAAATCTAATGCATGACGACTTAAATGGAAAAAGCTCACGGAATCAAAAGTTTATCGTATTGGTGGAATTTGATCACGTTGGAGCATAAACGTATTTTAAAACTAAAACAACATTTTTTGGAAATTATTTTTAGAATAATATTTTTGAACTAAATCTCCGAATTAAGATTAGAATGGAAGTTTGGATATTAAGAATGCCGTAATTCCTTGCTGTAATAATATCCATCAATCAACAACAAATGTACCGCCAACAGTCATGTGTTAGGCAAATTGCGTCAACCGAAAGTCACAAAAACGTCTGTCGAAACATGACCTGCCACCAGCAATGACTCGTCTTAGATTTACTAGAGTCCCCGTCTTAAAGTTTAATTTGCACCAGTATTAATTTTGTGACGACTTACCTAAATTATATTTTAATACAATATGATGGCCATGCCAGCCAAATGTTGTGATTTTGCTCACATAATTTGCCGTAGGGCCACAGTGGCTCTTTTATCGGTAAAATTGCGTACTATATTTTCTATAGAACTTTCATTTTACCACCGTCGTGTTTATGTGTGCGCATTTGTTTTTGGTTGTTAATAAACGTGGAATGTTGGACCATCAACAGAGGTATTTCAAATATTTCCTCAGCGCATTGCCGTCACAGCATAACATTTGCCCATTAACAATTTCTACTTAGATGTGTATTCCATATGTTCGTTACAAAATTATTCGTACATTTAAAAACAACATCCTACCAAAATGTAAAACCAGTGCCATAACAAGAGGGGTAATTTAGGAAAGTCTAAATTTTATGGTAAAAATCTGTAGGTAAAAGCTGAAATTTTATTCTAGCTAGCTGGATCCGTAGCTGAAAAATGAAGAAAACTTGCCACTTTTTACCTCTTACATTGATACTTAGCTATAATCAATGAATTTCATTGTGCTGTAGTTTAAAGGCATCGCTGTACAGTGATACAATTGCTTATCCGTTGACAATGACAATGAAGAAAACTTGCCACTTTTAGCTCTTAAATTGATACTTAACTATAATCAATGAATTTCATTGAGCTGTGGTTTTAAGGCGTCGCTGTACAGTGATACAATTGCATATCCTTTGACAATGTAATCCTTTGGTAATGAATCCCAATGGACTTGAAATATTTGGAAGAATCAATGTGTATTTCAAGCTTTGAGTTGTAGGACTCGTCCATTTTATATCTGCTAATCAAATAAATGTTGGTTGAAAACGTATATAATAAGGCATCCTGTAAGTACGTAAACAGTGTTACAATCACATAGCAAATCTAAACACTTTGAAGAAAAAAGAAATTATCATTCACAATACCACGAGTGCTTCTATGAAATCGATAATTTGTGTGTTTTAGGTCGAGGGAAATTACCTGGAAAGGAGTTGTGTTCTAAAACGAGCAAATTATTGATTTCATAAAAACACGAGTGGAATTCTGTGAAAGATTTTTGGTTTTCTTTTCACGATACTCTACGTTCGACATCACTTTTTATTTTCTTGTTAAAATTTACGTATTAACAGTTTTGAGTATACTATTCCATCGATGTCTTCAACGTTCACAATGTTTTAGTCATTTACGACTTTATGACGTTTAGAATTTATGATGTTACCCTCCATTTGGCATAGCGGTACTATCCCCAATGCAATTTATCAACCAATCTGTAATTTCGTTTGCTCCGGCATTGGTATTTCGTATTAGACCTAACCCTGTTTTTATGCCGCTGGTACAGCAAGTCAAGCGTAACCTAACAGAGAAGCATCTTCGTGTTTCCGTAAAAGTCAGACGTTTAACTAAGGAAACGTCCTTTTCCAAATTTGGACATAACAAGAATGAAAGCAAACCATGTCCTCAAGTGTGATACACTGCATAGATCTTTGGTTTTTATTGTAGGGGACCAATCAGAAAAGAGTAAATCTTGAATCTACATATTTACTGATGCAGAAAGATAGCATCTCCCTGGTCGTTTCAGTTGTAAGTCAGCATGGTGCTCGTTTTGCGGACAGAAATTCTCGTATTGCCCATACTTGGTTCTGAATATACAATACCACAAAACAGGACATTTTAATCGTTATGTTCAGACCAAGAACGGTAATGCTGGTAAGAGATTCAAAAGCAAGGCCTATTTAAGTAACGGAAAGGTTTGTCTCGAAATTCCATATAAATGTAATTATATTAACTGTACAGATACTTAATGTAGCAGTGTGGGAGAAAGAAGAGGGGATGCAACCACAGAAGATGAGATATATCCAGGAGCGTGCACACACTCCTGATACGACAGGGGCAAACTTCGATAAAAGAGCACAATCAGTTCTGGGACTAGACATTTTAAGCAACCACTATTTTTGCCACACGGAGTAGAATTATTGATGTTATCAAAAGGTATGCCCGGTAATTTGTTAAAAGAGCTGATACATACACTAACCGGGCAAGAATGGTCCTGTATGGGATTGGTGTTCCGCAACTGCATTTATACTAGATTTCATATTAGGGTCCTAGGGTTGCCATGACGGTAATTACATTGCTGTAATGGCGTACGTATTATTGCATTTTTCTTGTCTAGGATGTATACCCTGTCGTTCTAACTACAGTATTGTATAATCAACTGTACTATGAGAATTGATGTTGATCAGGGACTTATTGCCAGATCCTCTCACCACAGAGCTGCTTAATACTCACTGGAGGGAGCCACAGCTGATGTAGTTCAGGGAACCTCATGTAACCATGGTAGAATGGCGTTAGGGATAATATTGCAGTCTGGGAAATATTACAGGGTATAAAATGAGTTGCCATCAGCTCGGTTTTCTGTTTGGTCTGGAGCCTACACCTGCAACTTGTTACCAGCTATGACCTAAGGTTAGGCAACCTCTGGAATATTCAACATCATTACCTCAACCAAAGCCTGCAGCATTGCACAAGTAGTGCATCAGCCTAACTTTTCTTCTACCATTACAGTGTTTTTTTTTTCACTTGCGAGAATTGCAATATTGCAATATTTTCCACTACTTTTCAACAATTTCCAAAAATTTTCAACAATTTTTCAACACATCAAAAACAATATATTGTGCTGGGGCCAATGGTCTTTTCTTCAACGCACTCTGTGGCCCAATGTTAGTGGTCTGTATGTAGGTTAAGAACGAAGCCACCGAAACTTCCAAAATCGCATAACACGTAAAGGGATGGAACCTACAGAACTCAATTTAATCTTTATTAGTTATGTATTTTGACATATCAAACACTTGATCATTTTCACACTTGATAACAAACAATTGATAATCCTACAAAAATTTCTTCAGCAATCTATTAGCATAAATAATTGAAATTTTTATCACATTAGTATTTTAGTTATTCGATCTCTTGATAATTAGTAGCAAATGACAAAAAATTAATGCATGCACACACAGAGCCATCGCTCGGCGGATTTTAGCAAGACCTCGTTGGTGCATGGCGTTTAATGGGAGGAAGTCGCCGACGCAGCATAACCTATGTCTTCTCGTTGAAAACAAATAATTTTATTACCTCATAGACTGGTAAGTTAAAAAAAAACGTAGCATTACTTTTTAAATATTAGTAAACACAAAGAATGTTGAGTCTTTTTCGTTATTATTTATTTTGAATTGGTATACACTCCAATAAAACAGCCCTCTAGCTTTTGTGGATAATACAGCTAAAAATGTTTTGTCAATTAGCTAAATCTAACTTATGCTAATTATTTTAAATCATACCCCTCGTGCTATGCACTTGGGATATAATTGCAAAACAATTAGCATTTCGTTACTTTTAATGTCAGGTTAAAGGGTTCGTGCGAAAACAGTAACCGCAATATCGACAAAAGCTCTAGTGCTATTAATACTGACAATACATCTGGACTGCATGCTGCTTATAGTATTTTTTTTTCTCTTTTGAAGTTTGGTGTTGTAAAAAACAGGGCTTTTCAAAACTGTTTTCAAAATGTAACTTGGAACAAACGATGGTTGTTTGGGGTGGGAGAAGGAGTGAAATTGCCCAGCTAATTACACAACAAATTTATATACAAAAGAAATTAAATAAGTCTCACTATGACAGAAATATTAGAGGGGAATAAAAAGTATATTGTAAATAGATTATATATAGAAAGGCACGATTGTAGATAAGTCAGTTTTTGTCATCTTGAATCTGCCCACTTTAAATAGATGTACGTTTTTATTTTTCTTTGATTGCGCTCTTCTTGCACAAACTTACCTGTAAATACTGTTGTACATCCTGGAACTACAAATGCATTCTACGTACTGCAGGTGCACCTTGCTTGTGATGGTCATCCCTGGCAACTAGATAATTACTCAACAATCCCTGGTGACTACTAATAATTGTACATCATGAACCTCTAGTATACGAAGACTGACAGTGCCATCTTTTGTAGTTGCCCAATATTACTCTCAACTTATGTCTGTATTTTTCAGGCCTAAGCCAAACTATTTCACAAATCAAGCCATTTAACAAAACATCTTAACGAATGTATACAGATTGCAAATTAGGAATTAAATTTTCATCCAAGACGTCATTTTGGTATGAAAATTGCATGTTAGGTGACAAAAAGTGCGGTTTTGCCTCCTACTTTATCCAGTGTTTGTGAATAAGCCCCTTGGTGGAGTTGGAGACCGAAAATTTAAATTCTGAACATGAGGTATTTTCACGTAGTTTTTTTTTTTTTATCAAAACGGGTTTTACATTCTTATTTTTGCTACTAATTTACCATGTTTTGAATTCTTATACCTGATCACAAGCCGAACTGCGATAAGAATTTGAGCACTATCTTTCTTAAACTCACAGAACAGCACAATGGTATCGCCCGACTGATGAAAATCGTTCCTAGATGCCTAAATTTCTGATCCTTATCTTGACGTCATTGCTAAGCATTCGACTCATTGCCTGTTTCAGTTAGTTTTTCCTGTGAAATCACCCACAACTTAAGATGGCAAACGAGAAGCACTTAATTTTTGTTAAGATAATTAATAAATGGCGGTGGTTTTCGTCACGAAGAATGCCACCAGTAAGCTACTATCCAACTTTTATAAAATAAATGTGTTTACCAACCGTTATGTAACATACAACTGCCCGGCAAAGCCCTTGAAAATTGGTGAACAATGAACAAATGCAACTTTGTAACTTGTGAAGAACGTATGCCTTAACCTCGAATCCATCCCCCCCCCACACAAAAAAAAAGAAGAGTGACACCATATTTGCTAAAAAAAAATCAGCAATAGTCGTGCTGGTCCATTAAGTTGTGCGGAAAGTGCTCTTTATTAGGCGAATGTGTATCTTTTGACACATTACAAATGGTTATATTGTTTGAATTCTTTTAAATTTTTAATGGCATCCACAGACTATGTTATTCGTGTTGTATTTTGTAGTATCTTTTTTTTTGAAAAAAAAAACATTAATAAAAATTAAATTAAAATATTTACCAGAAATTTTAGATTACTTTTCATTTCTCGTGTCGGGAAAAACCCTACCGTGTTATTTAATCCTGTCCCAAAAATTAAAATTAAAATTATGATTACAATTATATTTCTACCTTTCTACCGTGCTGTAAGTAATGATTTTTGCCAGCATCGTTGCCTTGTAACTTAGGAACCTAACTGTGGGAACCAAGATCGGGTCGATTTATTCTGCTGGAGCCTGTTTTGTCACCCATTGTATGTCCGCCATTGTCCTCATTCACTGTAAGCATGGTGACGGTTCTGGTTTTATGCGTTCTAACTGCTGTCACCATTGAGAAAGCTATACAGGATACAAGGTGAGTTGCAGTAGCAATAAAATAAAATTTCTTTAACGAAAATAACTTCCATTTATAAATCTTGCTAAATGTAAAATAAAAGCAAATTTAACAGAACTATAAGTCCTAATAAGAAAATCCATACCGAAAACACAAACCCAGAAATGAATAATAGTGAAATGGAAATAATTTTAGCCACTTAGTACCAGTACAAACGTTGTACACTATTTTTTTTTTAATTACGATGTGTACGTAATTAAATCGTAGATCTCGTATGTTCCTGTATCTTGTATGTTAAATCTCGTATGTTCTTGGTTTAGAGGCAAGGTTTCTAAATTTTGTATGTGCTTTGTTCGCGGTTCTCAGTTTCAGTTACCATAAGTGGAATTTTTTAATATTTTCATGAATCTTGCTGAGTGGTCGTCATGAGGTTGGGTGTGTAAATGAGATTCATCCAATATTTCATTAAACCAGTCCTGTTCGTGGTTTCGCATAATGATTCTGAAACAAAAGAGTCGTAAATCTCTTACAATGGTTCAAGTAGTGTTCGCAGTACATTAACTTGTAGATCAGATAGCAATAACCTCACGTTTTCACTTGCAATTCAAAACCGTGCTTATGCTTTCTGGTTTTACTGCCACATACCGATCCTGCCGCGTGTGATTATTCTCTCTGGTGTTATATAATTTTGTTATACCATAAAGATCTCGGATCGTGCTATGCAACCACAGGCAACATAGGCCTAATGCTTCCGATATTAATATCATAAACTAGGACGTCATCAGTTCCACTGTCGACAAAATGGAGGGAAGCGATTTTATTTAAACGTCGAAGTTGGTCTACGAGAAGTGAAAATATCTTCAATTTGGTTTATTACCGATCCCGATTTCTAGCGATATTGCAAATGTTGGCAAGGAATTACGTGAAGCACCCTTCATCTGCAATCGGGATCAGGCCATCCTTACAAAATATGCTTTTAGTTGCTTACAGTTAACAGACACATGTGAGGCCGCTGATTTGATTTGATTGTAATTGAGAGCCGTGGCATAAAGCCGCCTGTTTAACTTCAAAAAACAATATTTTAACTATTAGCTGCCTTTACCAATTAGAAACGGCTTCGCATCTCGTTGTTGTTTTGATTTTGGCTCTTGCTATTCCATTTTGTCACCCTGATGGTTCCTCAACCCCATGTCCGATTTCGGATTTTTCTTTTGTCAATCCTTGTCCGGATTCCCCTAGTACTGCATGCAAACCGTGGTTTGGCTAGTCCTTGTGATTTTCGCGTGATGTGCAGTCTAAGATTGCATTGGAGTGTCTTCATAGAGGAGCTACGCTCCAACTAAGCCGTGGAATAGATTTATTTATAGGCCTAGAAACATGTAGCTTTATTCAGGAGAACGTGGTAGATATCTTCTTCTGACATTTAACAAATTAGGCAAGGTCATATAATAATTCCTTACTGAAGGTAATTTTTACATTTGCTCTACCTACAACTGGTCCAAACCCTGATTCCTAGTTGTTATGTGTTCAATTACCAGTCATTTGGAGAATTTAACTACTAGTCTGTAGAAGGAGGGTTATCAGATGTGACTTATGGACAGTGGTTTGAGTCTGGCATTTCGCAGTAGGTGACAACGAGTTTATCCAGCAACACTGAACATGGCTAGCAATGAAGCTCGCAGTTCGTGGTCAGAGGAGTAGGGTATTGTTGTCAGTCTTGGTATGCTGTAGCCTTTGTGCAAGTTACCAGAGGATATAAAAACAATGCCAAGGCTTGGTTTGCTATGAAGCTTTTTAGTTGTTACGAAATCGATATGCTATATGTTATATAAATTGAAAATTGACGAATCAATCAAAAAACATAAAAATTATTCATCCCTCCTACATTTACTGTTGATAGACTAAATTCAGCAAATCAAATTCATGTATTTATCACATAACGAAGTTTACTCTTTATTGTTGACAAATTTAAATCCGCCAACTTAACTGTAACAACACACTTTAAAATGATGTGTAACAAGACCCGCCCACAGTGCGATAGGGTGTTTTACAAAATAAAGAACTACGAACAGAAATAAAACTATACCATAAAGATAAACAAAACAAACACCCATCGTAGCATCCAGGAACTACAGTGAAATGTAGCCATCTAAACGAAAAATTAAAATATAAATTCACGTGTCATCGTGCTAATTTATTTAGATTTCTGCGTAGTGGTCTTCCCCACAGTCCCCAGATGCTACGACGGTTTTTTGGTTTTGTAAAAATTAAAAATGTATGACGACCTGCTTACAGGCTATTTAATTTATTCTAATATTCTTTACAACAATCCTGCTCTACGCTAAAAGCACGGACCTTATTATTGCTGTAGAATTCATTATTAAAATTACCATCGTTGAATTGACATAGTCGTTGTCGTGCGTGTAACTCAGCTGTCTTTCTCGAGAAATGTAAACCCACCCATTTTCATAAACGAGAATATATCAAGTAAATAAAGGATAAATATTGATGAGCAAAGGAAAGACAATAGCTGCACAATAACACACTCGTGTACCAAAATTAGTTATCATTTCATAGGTCTTTATTGGGATGTTTTCATTTATTCAGATATTGTGACAAGGATTCGAATCAACGATTTCTGGGAAATTACACAGAGAGTAGGATTGTCTTTGTAGTTCCCCACTTCGTTTCATTTAATCCTGCTACCATTATCACAATGAAATGTGACTGCATTGCCAAGGCTTAAAAATTATGGATTTTAATTGTATGATTTTGACTTTCGTACTATTTTTTGGCGTACAATAATCTAACGTTGTTGCACAAGTTGTGTGCTACGTCGTTTCCTATTCCTGTATGATTTACAGTTATATGTGTATATTGGTTTAAATAACTAATACACTGTAAAAAGGAAATAAACCTGGAAAACAGAAACAAGCAATGTTTCCAGGTGCGGATCAGCGTCTGCATCGTTTCCATGGAAAGTAGGTAGCGACAGCTCGAAAATCACGTGTTCCGATAAAAGTGAGACGTAAACAGAGCTTTTACAATTAACTAAGTAAAAGCTAGTGAGCAAGAAAGTTTGCTGGCGATTCGATGCATAAATGCATCCTAACAATTTACGGTCATCATCACCTGCTGCAAGCGTATTATTATGCTCAATCTTGCACAACACATCCAAACTGTAGGTCATTTGTTTCTCACTTAAATGTTTAATTTATGATGGAGGAAGACGACTTAAATTGTTCCCAGATTTTATCGTTTGATCGCTTCCTGTTTACTAGAGCAATTTTTGCCATAACCCCCCCCCCGCCCCCCCTCGGTGGGGGGCAACTGAAGGGCATGGCCAAATTTTCAGGGTGTAGTCCATGAGCAATAGTAAGACTAAAAGGTTTTGTACGACCATGGGTCGTCAAATGCTTCTGTCTTTAGTTTAAAAAAAGTTCCCCCCCAAAAAAAGTTAGAGGAAAAACATTGAAACTTCCTCATAACTTCCCACCAAACTTTCCAAACTGCTACATTGGCTCACCCTTCTTGTAATTTCGTTACTTCTTGATGTAAATATTAATTTGATTCCCATAAGTTTGTGGACGGGACCGTATGGAGGTAGGGTTGTGGGAAAGGTGGCTGGGGTTGGAATTTTACTGAAACAAACGTTGCATCACCACGCAGAGCCCCAGAAATTCGGCCAATATACTACTGGCCATAAAGTAACGGTCAAACAAAATCAGATACCTAAAACTCACTTAGCTGGTTGAAATGCGACCTAGCCTAAATCAGAAGAAATGCGCCAATAAACGAATCTCAACGAGATGTGGAGAAAGAGATCAACTACTGTACACAAGGCTTATCAATGTTTCCAGGAACGACAGCAATACTGTTGATTTTAGTTGTCATTTCTAGCTGCAACGTCTGCTTTGCAGGAAAGATAGACAGAAAGCTTACTGAAGTTATGAAACTTTAAAAGTTTGAAAGGGAAGGTTTCCCGTGTCCTTTTGTATTATTTTGATCCGTAGTACGATCCGTCATTAAGGTTTGGACATATCCTTTGGTTACCTGTAGTAATTGTCGATGTACTGTTTGTTTCATTAAAGACCAAAGAAGTTTTGCCCCCGCCCCAGCTCCCCCCTCAATATTGCACAATCCGCATCGTTTTGAGACCTCATATTAAAATAAAATAAAATCACTGTAATTGCAAAGAATGATTACTAACCTGTATTGGTTTGAAAGGATCAAATGGAAAGTTATGAAAGATTTTACCTTTTTACCCTTATCCTTTGGGGCTGTAACTAAAGACGAGTGCATTTCCAGACCCATGTTTAAAGATGTTTTTTTTTTTAATTTTTGATCTTGGACTACACCATGAATGTTTAGCCAGACCTTTCAGTTACACCTTGTATTCTGAGCACTTTGGGTGTTCAAGCTATCCATAATTTCTCGACAAAATTGCATGAATGCTTCACTGTATTACTCATACTAGCAGTTGGGCCCGGCTTCGCCTGCAGTTTTGTTCGTCCGTGGTTGTTTCCCGGTTTTCGGTGGGTGTGGCCTAAACGTTGAATACGACAGGCAATTTTGTTTCTTGGAATGCTCCTTCTTTCCTCCCATCCTCCCAAAAAAAACGTACCTTGTAGGTTTATTTAAAGCATATTCATATGCTTAATGGTAACAGACGCATTGTCCACTTCCCCCGCCCCCGCCCAGCCTCCCAATCTCGTTATTTTCTAAAGAGCAGGGCTAACAGACACACTGTCCCTTACACGGTTATTCTCCGTTCACCTCCCCCCCACTCCCAGTTTAACGCTTTAGCTTGATCGATCTGTACCGTGTGAAAAATAACTGACCTTCGTGCATGACGTCATGTAAGACTTGCCACTGAGATGACCGCGTAGAGAAGATAATAGTCCAGGCAACATTCTACCAATTTGAACTTTTCAAGGCACCAACATACCAGTTTCATTTTATGACTAAAGCATTTACACGCTCGCCCGTTTTCATTATAGGGATGGATTTTGTCGACGTTTTGCTTTGGGGGTTGTTCTGTTTTTGCTATGAGACTTAGCTTTATAATGTAACTAATAATGTAGATTAGGACTGCACGTTGTAGCACTAAGTATACATAAAGTAGTTTTTTTTAAATTGAGATTAACAGTTTTTATATTCTAAATTTAATTTCGCAGCATATTATTCTTAAAATTAACAACTTTTATTGAAACGCATTTGGAACTATGAATGTTTCATTGCACTCGCGTAATAATTTTTTTTTACCTTTTACTACTTCACAAAATTACGGAGAAACTCCAAGAAGACACTAATTTGCTGGATGGTCTGCTTAGCTCCTATTTCGGTACAGGGAAACCTATTTAAAGCAAAGAGTATCGGGGAAACAGATACTGTAATGGTTATAATGGTTAGCCTGAAAATTCTAGTGAGTAACAGATTTTAATTGGTTACACACTAAACATTTTTTGCATTAAGCTGTAAAGGCTACGTTAAGTTTAAAATTTTGACGAGCCCTACGTCAGCCGAAGCAATTAATGCTTGTATGGCTGAACCGGCTCAAGTTTGAACATTACCAGATTATTTTGGGAGAAGAAGAAATCTGGTAAAGGGAGGTGCCAGGCCGGGGATTCGACGCGGAAAACATCCGATCATCGTCGGGGCCGAAAGATTGTCCAGAATAAGCCAGAATACATTCCATAGCCGCTGAAGGAGCATGGTAGCCTCTCACGCTACCCTGGCCGGCAGTCCTGGCGGGGACTTGGCCAAGGTCCCTTTTCCAGGGGTTCGACCACCAGCAACCAGGCTGAGCTCTCCGCTCACCGCTCAGCCACGATGACATTGATTGATGACTGCCATTATCTGAATGATCATTGGACATTTAACATATAAACATTACAAAGTGGAATTCTTTTCGTAAATTATGCCTCTATATCTGTGCTCGCAATGGTTCACTTTCTATGTATTACTTTGTTTAGCAAACAACCTCCTCTACCCAATGAACGTCGACCAATAGAATTTGCGCTTAATTTTCCGGATAATTATGAAAAAGAAGTGCCTCCCAAGCAAAACAGTTAAGTTACAATATTACTAAGTTTTATTTATATGAAATATGAATACTCTGTTTATATTACTGAAATGTAGGGCAAAACAATAAATAGAAACATTAGTTCAGTAATACTATTTTTTGTAAAATGAACATTCGTTAAAAAAAAATTGTATCTGCTGGCAGCAGTCCGTACTAAAGGTAAATAATAATTTCAATAACATCTACGGCAATTACAAGTAATCATTTTGCTGCTACTCATTTCTTACCTACCACTGAGTGGACAATGGACAATGTACATACCCAGAACTATGTGTAGATCAGTTATAAGGAAGCAGTTAATTTTACCATGCATTTCGAAAGCAGATATCAGTTCAAAAACGTACCCGCAATCAGGCAAATATCTTATGCAGTGTACAATTATAACCAATTTTTTAATTATCATAATTGATTCTCACTATATGTATTCAATTTTTTTCAAATAAGGCATGAGTCTGCAAAAGTGACCCATTTCTTTTGTTGACGTAAAATATACCTTCCAAAAACGTATTATGACTGCTTGGAAGAAAAAAGACACTGCAACATGTTTCGCTTTTTTGTAATGTTTGTGTGGCTGATTGACATGCGCTTGTTATACAGTTTATGCCAACAAACAGTAGTCATTGACATGGAATTATTCTGCCAATATAAATTGGGATCGAACACGAATTTTGTTCAGTAACAACCAAAGCTGGTGAAGCCAGGCACGACACCGACTGAGCAAGAGAATCGAATGAAACTGTCAGTATCAGTGTAAAAAAATTGATATAGGTAAATATTACAGTGGGTTGGTGGTGAAGCTCTGAGCCATGCCTCACGTATTCCACTTTGCCCACTGCCAGACCAATCCGTGGGTTATAACCCAGCTCTGGTAAAAAAAAAAGCGTGCTACAATGTTGAGAAACAGTTCACAGAAAACAAACTAGTCCTCAAAGCAGCCTTGAATAAATAAAAGTGGCATATGAATGACAAGTAAATTATGGTACAAATAATTATGCCATTTTCTACAAGTTATCAATGTTGATAATAGTGTAAATAATATTTTTTTTTTCATTTGATATGACTGAAAAAGTGACCCACTCCCAAGTAGATCATAGCATTCAAATTGTGGTAGGAAGATAAAAAGACGCTACCATAATTAATTTATTGAAGTCTTGAGATATAAATTTACAGTAATTTTTATTTATTTATCTGTTCTTTCGTTGAGTGTTGTATTTACTTGTATCCTTTCTACAATGTCTGTGGCAGCAAGCATTCTCGGTCGACTGGATCCCTAGTCACTGCTTGTGACATTAATAACGGGTTCAGTAAGTCATCTTTATGTCACTGGAGGAGCGAGCATATCGATGAAGGCGTTATGTCAGTGATATGGGGATGGATTTGGTTGTCCGTTAGAATCCGGGTTACGCCACTGCGATGAAAGGAAAGTGCATATAGGAGGCTTACTGTACTATATTATTTGTAGTGTATGAATTTCACTGTATAGCTCATTTTTTTTTCCTTTTCTTACGATGTAAGCAAGTATTAGCCATGTTTGATAGGTGAAGGTTTTGACATGTGACCTTGGCGGGAAAAATGAAAATATAACTAACTTGCTCGGCGATCAGTGAGGTCAAATTTCGTTTTCTATTAGACTCATACTATATTTGGTTTTCAGTAATTCAACTTTATCCCCTTATCCCACTATTTTGCAATAGTTTTTCGTATGTAATAATAACGATAATTTTTTTTGCTAAGGTAGTGCCACAAGAACTACAGTGTCTGTAGTTGTATGTGTTGCACAAGCAAATCAAAAAATACATGGTGTGAGTAGCAAACAACAAAATTAAAAGAAACATTAGTCTGTTTTCTTGAATGGTTACAATAAGAATGCATTTAATTAAGGATAAGGAAAAAATCACATGTTTGTTAGCCATAAGTATTCATAATTATATAAAAAAAAACGTGAAAAGACACCGAAGCTTAATATGAAACCATCCATTCTTTCATTTTTTCAAGTTGACTATTTGTCTATAAAGATTACATTTTTTGACAATGTATTAAAAACTGAAGGCAACTTGTAATTACTGTTCCTTTTTCAAAAGGTATTCCTGAATATTGGTAGTTTCAATTGTAATGAACTTTATACGATTTGAATAAATAATAATAATAATAATAATAATAAAACAATTAGTTGCGAGAGCACACAGTGCTGCATGGAGCCTATTTCCACTAACGATCACCCCAAAGTTGGTAAGAAGCCAAAACAAGATCAGATGTACAATCGAAACAAAAAAAGTGCCAGCTCTGAGGTTAGAATTTTTGTTTTGCAAAAAAGAGCTTGGCGTTTGGTATCACCACTTCACACGGCCGAAAAGCTTGGTGGGAATCCTAAACAAGCATTGTTTTGGGGAAAATTACTTATTACTTACTGGCGTTACTTACTAGTAGCGCTTTTCTTGTATCACGAAAATAAATTCTTCGATGTCGTGAATAAAGTTGGTTCTTAGCTGAATTTACAGGTATTGGTCTGGAGATGTGCCCTTCTAATTGGTCAAGTTCTTCAGGGTTAGTGACGTGTTAACGACGATATTGTTTTTAACATTGGTATTTTGCAACAATGCCAAACGGAACGTTAAAAAATGTTCCCTGCAGTACTAATAAGAAATACTAATCATATGAAAAAAGTTGACTGCTGCAATAAAAGTGTAATGAAAGCCACCAAAAAAAAAAAGAGAGAAAAGAACCAGAAAACTGGATCAGTGTTTCCATCTCGTAATTATCAAGAAAAAATAGATTTCATCAATTTGAACGAAAAAATCTGATATCTATCCCCAAAAAAAACTTGTTCAGGATTAACACCAAGCTTTTTGGACGTATAAAACCGTGATATTAAACGCCTAGCTCTTTCGCCAAGCAAATCCCACCGACTAAGACTTCAAACGTTATATGAAATAATTGAAAATTGCGCAATAACAATTTTCATATATTTCATTTAACCTTCGAACTATTACTAAGTGGGTTAAGCATCACGAAAGAGCTTGGCGTTTGATATCACAACTTTTCCCGGCCGAAACGTTTAGCGGGAATCGTTAACAAGTTTTGTTTTGGACAAGAGACACGCTAGTGTATCACCCTCCAAGGTAAAACGATAACATCCAGTTAAAATATTTAAATATGAGCATGCGACCACTACATACGTTGTGTCTTTACAGCTAAGGTAGCTGGGCTGTTTTCAGCAGTCTGAGCATAAATAATAAAGCGACAGAAAAAGCTGAAACTTGTTTGATCGGGAGACGTTGGTCGCCTGACAACATAAAAGTCACTATTAATGACACAGTTTACCGTTTTCTTGTTGAAAAAACGACTTGAATAACTTTGGTATTACCCTAAGTACTACCTACTGGCTACTAGTAGCGCTGTTTTTATATCATGAAAATAAATTCTTCTATTTGGTGAATACAGCTAGTTCCTAGCTCATTATACAGGTATTGCTATGGAGATGTGCCCTTTTCAGAAGGCCTCTTATAAATGGTCAAGTGGTTCAGGCGCTAGGGCCCCCTAGACATCCAAATTAATTACTTTACAGTATTTTAAACATTGTTATTATGAAACAATGCCAAACTGAACATTAAATAAATCTGTGCGTTTCCTAGGAGATACTGCAGTACTAATAAAAAAGGTGGAGTAGACGATCAGACCGTGAGTTGTGATATCCACCCCCAAAAAAAAAAACTGGTATAAGAGAAGCCGCCATGTTTCCGAAAAAGGTTGGCCTTTGAAAGCAGCGATATCATTTAACCAGGGAAAGACCGCCAAGGTTAATCCTATTAGCCAAGTTAATTGCACCGAAAAATACTTTGGACGTTAAATGAAAACTTTCAGGTTACTACCGCAAGTAGCATTCTTCTAAATTTCATTTAACTTTAACTATTAGTAGGAGCAATTAACTTGGCTAATAGGATTTGCCTTGGAAGCCTTTCACTGGTTGAATGATATCACTACTTTCAAAGGCCAACCCTTTTTGGAAACTAAGCGTTCTCCCTTATACCAGTTTTGGTTGTGGGTGGATCAAGACCACCCACCAAGATAAATGTTAACATTCTGATAAAATATATATATGAGCATAGCAACCACTAGACACATTGTGTATACACAGCTAAACTTGTTAAGGATTATGCCAAGCTTTTCGGCCGTGTGACGTCGTGATATCAAACGACAAGCTCTTTCGCCAAGCTAATTCCACCGACTAAGACGTCAAACATTAATAGAAATAAATGAAAATTGTTCAGTAAGCAATTTTCATATATTTCATTTAACCTTCGAAATATTACTCGATGGGTTTAGCTTGGCGAAAGAGCTTGGCGTTTAATATCACGACCTCACACGCCCGAAAACCTTGGCGGGAATCCTTAACAAGTTTTGATTTGGGTAGTTATTAATTACAAAAAAATAAGTTTGGTGCAAACAATGATGAAACAACCTAGCTAACGACAAGATATAAAAGTACTTTGTAGATAAAATTACGTAAACCTAGCCAGGTACGTGTATAAATCTACAGTCCGCAAATGCGCCTTTTACTGAACTTAATGAGACACCTTCCACTCGCCAGATAGATCATTCCATACCCTGACAACCCTGTTAACAAAAAAGTTGGCAGCAGTCAGTGAGAAAAGACCCCGCAAGAATGTTTTAGACTGTAACAAGTCTTACAATTTTTGATTTACGTTGTATAGTTCGATGTATACAATGATTTTAAATAATCTGTCTGCGATTTCTCTCTTTTCCATAATACCTTCTCGTTCTCTCTACAGAAAAAATATTATTCAGACTTATTGTGTAAAATAAAATATGTCTCTCTATTCTCTGTTTAGATACCGCAGCACTAGTAATAATAATCATCGTACCTTTACACATTGTGGATATTTCACTTGATGATATGGTAATTTTACGTTTTAAAATTTACTTACAAATGCCCTTAATACTAAAGTCCGTCAGTGTGCTGTGTTTAAATTAATACCACTAAAAAATATTTTCTGCAATTGTGTTATACAGTAGAAATAAAAATGACGTTTATCGTACAAGGTGAATACAGTCAATGAAGCAAGCAGTCGGCACTAAAGAATTGCCTTGTGAGGATACACAATACACTAGTCTGAGAAAGTAAAAAAATACAACTGCCCAGACTGAGATTTGAACTCTGGAAATCCCGTTTACTAGCCGTCACTTATTCTTAGACTTTTTCCCAACAGTGTACGAGTGCAGCGAATGGGTGAAATTGTACATTCGTTGAAAGAAACACGACCTTTGTGACACTGTGTAACACACATTAGTTTAACTTTTCAGCTTCAGAAACATCTAACTGTTTATTAAAATCCAATATGGTTAACAAAAATGTGGTTTAAAAAACCATTCCTTGTAACTTTAAAGTTTTGGTCGAACGCGTTATATTCTGCATGAACTTTTCAACACGAAAAATCGAATCCATGTCAAATTACCACCTGGCAAAATATTACCTATTAAATTTATCACCTCCAAAATACCACCCTTTCCAAATCCATGCATGCAAAATACCATTTTTTTTTAAAGAAATACAAACTAATGCGAATTAACGCAAAACACGTAGGAAAAAAATCAAGTGTTAGGGCTCAGTACTAGCAAGAATTTATAGAATTCAGAGCTATAAATTCTTGATACTAGGTACAGTAGCGATGAAGGCATTAAACAATTGTGTGGCATAAGTTCCTACCCATTAACCACACGATCCCGGCATTAACAACGTGATCCTGCATTAGACAGACGACTTCTGATGAATTGATTTCTCTTCTTGCCTATTTTGGTGAGACCTACGTTACAGGTAAGTTTCGCCAAATGGAGTCTTCTTCTCGTACCCTCAGTGCAGCACGTCCGGTAAGAATTCGTCGCATCCCACCACTTTTTTCACCAGATGTTTGGAACGTGCATAAGCCAAGGCTAACATGAGAAGCTCAGACAAACTATCTATTTGAAGTTTGGAACAATATTTTCCGAAATTTAGGGGTCAAAATCATCCAACGCTCTGGATATCAATAATTTTCAGACCCTGTAGCATGATCAGCTTATTGGCTGTGCTTATTGTTCAAAATTCAAATGGCTTCCGTCCTTCCAAACGTGTTAGAAACGTCACAAATGTGTCCATGTGTTGTGCACCCATTTCAGTTATGGACAGAGAGATATGGCTAACTTCCTCACAGTGGTTGGATTTTCAATCATATTTCAATAAGAACAATCCAAAATGAATTTAACTGGTGGTATTTTTGCATACGTATATTTTGAAATGGTGGCATTTTAGTATTTAGGTATTTTGGATGTGGTGTATTTGATCGGTGGTATTTTGTCTAGTGGCATTTTGTCGGACAACCATAAAATCATTTGTTTTTTTTTCATAAAGGAAAACCTTATGCTGGGAACTTATGGTTTTTTAATGGTGGCTGTGTTGTGGTTTCTTATGTGCTTAAATCAGTGTATTTTGCTGATAACGTATCATGGGACAACCACAGATCTGTCACTATACTTCGTTCTACATTATGTTTACAGGAAACTGACTGTATGACTTCGTGTTTCCTTCCACTATGAATGGAAAGAACATGTGAGTATCTCACTCATAGACTCTAACAGTAAATATGTCGAGCCTGAAAGTGTGATGTCCCCATGCTTTGCAATCGTAGTGCAAGGAAACTTGGCGTCAGTCAGTTTCCTGCAAACATAACGTGGAACAAACTATAGTTGGAATCCAAATTAGAACTGCCACAATATGGTATAAAGTTTAAGCTACGAACGAGTATGAACTCCAACGTGCATGCTTTTATACAGGTTTCTCCCGATAAGTAGTGGTTATCGGCATACTTTTGTAATAATGGTCCCGCCATACAATATTTATAGTTTTGTCCTTCTGAGGCTTAGCCGAGGCAGGTTTGTGCCAGGAAGAGCATTATGGAGAAGTGGCTGGAGGTCAACGGTGTTACTCCAGTTAGGAAAAAGTACCGGCGGGTGGCTACGAGAAGGTCGCAGCCCATTCAGTGGACTAGTTCGTGCTCTCGTGCTGTTCGTGATCGCCACCAGGCGTATAGGCGGTCGAAGAGGCGTCACAGTGATGCAGCCTGGTATGAGTACCAGGGTACATCTAGGGAATCTGCGTACATTATTCGTGGTGAATAGGACCATGTACCCGGACAGGATTTGTGGGCAGGTCTGCTCTGCGCCATCGCTCGTGAAGGCGTGGCGTATCGTGAATTAGAATCCCGAGCATGTGTCGTAGATGTGAGTTTATGGCCCTGTAGGTTTGCTAGTGTCTATGCTCTCCTCACAGTTTTACCTCCTCCTGTTCCGGAGGGCTGGTGTAGCGACGGGTCCCCGTTTGATCACCCTTTGGCGAATTCCGAGTTTACTTTGGTACTAGCTAACTGCAAAGACAGTAGCACCTCAGGGATAGATTATGTCTCTTATAAGATGTTGCACGGTCTCCATTCCGGCTCAATTGCCGGAGCCTTGGATCTTTTCGGTAGCATTTTTCAGAATGGTATTGTTCCAGATCCATGGCTTTTTACGATCATTGTCCCTCTGCACAAGTCTGGGTCGGTTAGGTCGCTAGTGTTTAATTATAGGCCGATCTCTCTCTTATGTAACCTCAGGAAGGTTTTGAACGGATGCTGGTTAAGAGGTTGAAACGTCATCTTGAGTACTATGCCCTGGCTAAGACAGAACTTGCTGTTTTCAGCACGTCACGCATCAGACGCCACGCTTCTCCATTCTCTATCTGTGTTAATGGCCCTACTGTTAACAAGTGTCGTCTGTTAAATACCTAGGTGTCGTCTGTTTAGATACCTAGGTGACGAGCGACTTGACTGGAACCAGCACACAGTGTTCCTTTGGAAGAGGATCAGGTCTTGCTCAACTGTTCTTAAGCAGCTGTCCAGGAGGACGGGTGTTAAGCGTGGTCCCATATGGGCTGTTTATAAGGCCTTTATTCGAGCTGCCTTTGATTATAACCTCCCGTTCTTGTCTTGTGAGCGTCGTCACATTTCCACGCTTTAGGCAGCGGTAAATGAGTGTCTGCGTATTGTTACTGGTTGTCTTGCAACGACCCCAGTTCAGCCCTTAGGGGTTGAATCCTGTGAGCCCCTCTCCACATCAGGGCTGCTGCTGAGCTCCAATGTGTTTTTGGGATGCACAATGCCTGAAGGGGCAAAGATGATTGTGTGGGTAGGGTTATTTGTGAATATTGCACTCTTCGTCCTTCATTGCTTGAGATGTTGGGTCCTATGGGGTCTGTGGCCATGACGCTTAAAAGAATGTCCGCCATTTCGCCGTTGCATGTGGCACGTATGGTCGTCTTCAGCCCCTGGGCTTGATGTCCTCTTCTTGTAGAAATATTTTCGCAGTTTTCCACAGATTGCGATATTTTCTGTGGTGCTTCTTTCTGCAGGAGCAAGAGCTCTGGTGGTGCAGGGATTGTTTTTCCTTCTCTGAAGGTGTTTCTCAGTAAGAAGTTACAGTAGGTGTCTTCCAGCACCCTATGCGAGCTTTGTGCCATCTCCGTGGCAATGGATGTCGCTCTTGATATTAATCTGCCGTCGTTCACGATTTACATAGATTCACGAGCAGACCTCTGTGATCCCATTCTTTATGAGATATGTCGCATGTTGCACGCTGCGTCCCGGAGTGACTTCGTCAGTCTCACCTGGGTGTAAAGGCACAATGGTGCCACAGGGAACGATCAGGCTGGTGGTCTGGCTAGGGTAGCAGCAGCCTCTGAGGACGTGGCCATCTCTCATGTCTGCCTCCCGGTGTAGAAGTATCCGCAGCTGTGTGAGTTGTTATGGTACGATTGGGAGATGGAATGGTCTGTGGCCCCACATGATCGGG
This sequence comes from Lithobius niger, assembly GCA_023313725.1. Classification (NCBI taxonomy): domain Eukaryota; kingdom Metazoa; phylum Arthropoda; class Chilopoda; order Lithobiomorpha; family Lithobiidae; genus Lithobius; species Lithobius niger. The sequence continues at coordinate 64,763 of JAHWFP010177448.1, forward strand.
TCCTGCATTGTCTTCAGCCAGAATGCTTTCTCACGTCTGCGCTTGATGTCCTCCCACTTTCCGCCAGCTGGGTCCTCTCCCACCTTCGTACAGGGCATTCTCTTCTTGCAGCTTATCGTTACAGGATGGGGTGGCGAGCTACTCCTGCATGTCCCAGTTGCAGTCAGCCACAGACCCCGCAGCATTTTCTTCTAGACTGTAAAGCGCTATGCCAGCTTTGGCTGGGGTTGATAGGCTACATTCATCCAAGGCAAGAAATGGTCGGCCTTCTCTCTATCCAGTCCCCTTTGGCATGTGTGCGGCTGAAAGCAGTTGCAGCGTTTGTTGGTAAGACGGGTGTTAAGGTATAGGTCCTGTGGCCTGGCATTGCTCTCGTGCTCCCTTTTCCACTCTGTTTCTGTGCTTCGGTGAGTAGTATTTGGTGGTGTTGGGTATAATTGTATCAGGTGTTTGTTTTGTAACTGTGCATACAATGATGTAAATATGCTTTTGTCCAAGAACTGGCTGTGGACCGAGGCTCGTGAAATAAATAAATAAACCAATAACTAATTTATCACCATACTTTAAATACTTTTTTCCGTTTGTGAATGAATTGGAGTTGTTGATGTTCTTTTTCTTCGTCTCATCCATTGTTTTTTGCCCTGGCGTTCAACAATCGTTGGTCGCTACAAATGTTATTACAACAATGGCGTTATTGTTCATCATTATAAGTGTAGCAATAAGTTATTTATTCTGACACTTATAACAATATGAACGCTGACGGGATATCATAGGAACTGTAAAAGTGTACCAAAAAGGATTTATTGTTGCACTTACAACAATGTTGTGTGCATGATATGATGTTGTAGTGCAAGCGTCAACAACCAAGCAGTTCCTGCAGTGGTGCCATTTTCTCTGGTTTCTCGTCTGGTTTGGGACTGAAGGGTGAGCCTCCTTATTCATGAACTACTCAAGCCCAACTGCTGCGGGATTTGTGTGTTGTGAGTGATTGTGGGGATCTGTGCTGGGTGATTGAAGTTCGTGTTGTTTCTACTGCTGTGGAGGCGGCCATCTTGCCTTGGTTTCTATTGCCCAATACAAATTTGCAACGCAGGTTCGAATCCAACACCGGCGTATTTTTTTTTTTGTTTGTTCAAGGGGAAAAGGAAAACTTGTGAACTTTTAACTTTCGGCTTCAAGCTCAAGTTTCTTAACCAGATTTTTTAACCAGAATTTTGTTTCCCATTACGACTCACTTTGTGTGGCAACTGTTGCCGAATCATCCAACACACGGATAAATCTTTAAGTTGTGATGACTTCAATTAACGACTTTCTGTTGCCCGAACCCAAAGACCATGACCATATTTTGTCTGCAGCCAGGCGGGAGAAACGTCTCCGGCGTAGAATCCTGTATTTTGACCCCATGTCTACACCATTTACTGGAAAGAAATCACCATCACCCACACCAAACTCAAAGAGTTTTTCAAACCAATCCGACTCCATGCTAGTAAATGACCTACTAAATAAGACTGCACATATTCTAACTCGCCTTGAGTGTCTGGCATTAGAGAAAGACATCGATTTCACCAACATCAACCAAAAACTTACAAAGCTTACGGATGTTGTGACTTCTCACTGTTTGTCATCTACTACAATGGTTACAGGAGCTGAGCTGGAAACTTGGGCATCTACCTTACTCGACAATCAACGTCGAATCCTGGATGAATTCAAGTCCGACTTGCTGGATAAGCTGGAGACCCGCTTTAGCAATCTACAATTGGGGTTGGGCACGGATGATAATAAAAATTCAGATGCAGTTAGTGTGCCGACGATTTCACTTGATCCAGTGCAAACCTCTAACGTAGCATTAACGTCCCTATGCTCTATTACTCGCTCTGGCGAATTTTCTGTTCATTCCTCCCATGTTGACATACTGCCAGCCCGCTCCTCGTCAAGTGAGATACACCAGAGTAAATTGGGTGTACAACTTCCATCACAAGCCAGTTCGGTGATGCCATCGCAAGTTCGGGCACCCACGTATCCTTCCGAGCTTAATCAGGCTGGCACAAACAACTGCCACTCGTCTCCTGTCATACACCCATCCCCTGCCGTTATCGAACTGTGTGATCGCCAAAATTCTGCCCATTTGCTTAAAAACCATTACCACCGCAAACAAGATTCTCAGATCGTAAGCCAAGAGGAAATCTTGCAGGGCGAACAGCAAAGGTGTACTATTTTAAACGACAAGTGTCCGATCATCATTATTGGTGATTCCCACGCCCGTGACCTCCGTTTTGGCAGCAACAAGGACTCTCTTACTTGGACCTGGCCGGGGATAAAGGCAAATGATCTTATCGATAAAGTCCCGTCTATCCTCGAAACTGTGAAGCAAGATGCAATATTCATAATCTGTTTGGGCTCCAACAACATCGGTCTAGATAGGCCTAACAGAATTGTGTCCTTTGTAAAAAAATTATTGATATGATCCTTGCCAGTCCGTTTGGTACTGATATCACTATTCTGGCTCTTCCACCAAGATTTTATTCAAACAGGTCGGAGGACGACCGTGAGGTCTCCCACACGAATACCCTCCTACGAAATTTGTGCATCGAGTTAAACATGAATTTTATCTCCATTGACTCCCAAATCTGGGCACAACGCCAGCTACAAGATAGGGAAGGCTTACACCTCACGGCACGAGGGAAATTTGTACTTGCTAGAGAGGTGGCACGGATCCTAAATAGAGAGGAAAACAAAACAATGTAATGGGAACTAATATTTCCAACTTGACACAATGTGCTTCTCTTGCAACGTGCCAAAAAAAAACACAGATCTGCACTGCGTTCTTTTAAATGCCCGTTCCATTGTTAAATATCTTGCACCATTTTTTGCCTTATTAGCTAGTCTTAAGTTTGATATTTTGTTTATAGTTGAAACCTGGCTTAATAGTTCCATTACTGATGCTATGATTACCAGAAATCTCCCTTACTCGGTCCTTCGGAGAGATCGCGGGTTGCACGCGGGTGGGATATTAATCATTTTTCGCTCTGAGATTCGGGTGGCCCATGAAAAAACTGGTGTTAATACTGAAGCAATGTCCGTACACTTGCCCGCCTCAAATTTAAATTTTATTTTAGGATATTTACCAAATAGCCTTTGCGAGCAGGCAATCTCAAATATGTGTTGCTTCATAACTGAAGCGATGCATAACTCTTACCTTAATGTAATAGTTGGAGACTTCAACTTGGCCTCGGCCAATTGATCAACTTTTACGGCGACTATTCGACAGCACCGGGTTTTCCTGGACTCTATTTGCCCACTGGGGCTCCATCAACTTGTGGATAAACCCACAAGGGGGTCTAATACCCTAGATATTGTTCTTACACAAAATGACCGCTTGGTTTATAATACTTGCGTCATTGATAACTTGAGAAGTAGTGATCATTCTATGGTAACCTTCTCGGTAAACTGCTTGACTACTCGGTCTTCTACAACGGGGCAAACTACTTGTAAGATTGATTTTAATCTACTACGCCACCTACTAGGACAGATCAACTGGGAAAAATGTTTTACTCACCATTCTTGTTCTATCCAGTCAGTTTGGGACTGTTTCCTTGAACTGATATTTGGTTGTACCGTTATAGGCTACACTTCGCTCGCTCGTTCCGCCAACAAAAATAAAACCCACTCGCATGTTCAACACCAGATGAAGACAGGGTACACATCTAACCCATTTCCAAGAAAAATAATTTTCATCCACTTTTTAACTTAGAAACACGTTGCATCCCTACACAACGACACCCAGTCCACAATCATTTGATGCTTAATAATAAACAGTTTTTAGAATTTATACCATTCCTTCACTCTTTTGGAATTACTAACTTTACCTGTCAAGGCCATTGCACAGCTAAACCCTTCCTAACTGGGTCAGGGTCAAACCAGGTCAAAGTCATGTTTCCCTCGGGTCAAGTTTAAACCGGTCAAGGTCAAAAGTCATATCGGATCTAGATCAAATGTTGATACGGGTTGCAGAGTGGTTCAGTATCGCACTTACCTACAGTATTGTTCCGTTTTTACCGATTAAGGACCGAAAGCATCAATAATTCTGGAACGTGTGGCTGTCTGTTCATCACCTGGGTTCTGTACACCCCAGTTGCGGTCTGAGGTACAGGAAATCTGTGCTGCATGCAACAACCAGAACATCTATCCATTTTGTGAAGTTCCAAATGATGTAAACAGCATAAACAATACTTGACGCATGTTGAAAATTTGTTCGATGATTTGCCTGGAACAAATAGAGTGAACCTGTTAAAGTAAAACACTTTACCGTTTCTTTGCTACTGACTAACCCACATCACAACTGTGTTCACTGTCAATTTTTAAACAGTTTCGTGTTTGGCACAATTATTTATAGACACCATGTACTTCGTAAGTACTGGCAATAACAATTTGCTATACTTTTTTGCTAAGTTTTATTTACCTTTGTGTTACAGTAAATAATATATGTATTTATAAAATGTATTAAAAAAATTCCTACTTGACCATAGTTGCCATACTTATAGAATTATTCTGATTGAGGTGATGGGTTGTTGTGCAACAATTTTAAATGCGTTTAGAATAAGTTTTACTCACCCGGTACTTTATTTAATTAATAGAGTACAGCTTTTTTTTTTGGTAGTCTTTTCGCCTGACTCTGTTTGTAAGCGTGGTATGGAAAGATCATAGGATAACTATGAATAATAATTGGAACAGTTCGAAAAGTAACAGATTCTTACTGCATTCAAATGAGGCTTCACACGTATGGAAACCACTAATAGGAATTCGGAATGCTATGGGTGAAGATAACCTCATAATGGACGATGTTTATTACTATGATGGTGGATTCATTTTCAGAAAAAGGTTAGTAGATTACAATTTGCCTATTACTTTTATTTGATGCGTATATCAGGTATTAATTTTTCACATCTTTAGGTGGAGAATTACAACACGAATTACCTGTTTTATTGTTTTCCTATCTGTCCTCCTCCACTTCCCCATCAGCACGTACAAAAATGGTATTAGCTGAGCGTACAAATTGTAAACTACTAGCTTTGTTCTTTGATACGAAGAGACCACTGACAATTGTTGAAACGTCATTTTGCGCTGTTTTATCGCACTGTTTTAAACCAAGCTATTTTGTTGTCACGCTATTATGTTGTCCTGCTGTTTTGTTGTGCGCTGTTTTGTCGTGTACTGTCCTGTCGTCATACTGGTATGACGTAGCTGTTTTATCATTTGCTGTTACTTCCGCAATGATTTGACACACATCTCCTACGGATAGTTTTTTTTAAAGAAGAGATGCAATTTTATTACGTTTTTTTTGTACTAGTTGTAGCCAACGTTAAGAAGTATTGCTCTCTTAAGACTGGTTGTACCAACCTCGTGAAAATAGAGTATCATACCAAAATCTCACTGGTTGTAAAGAAGCCCAGTAAGTTTTTGCCATAAAAAAGCAATATCTGAACTGTGATTGCTACCACCAGTCTGTGCATCAAACCGAGATCACTCAATCTTAACTGACAACCACTAAAGTGTTAGTTAAGACTTAGTCATCAAGGTTGAAATGAGTAACTCTATGGCAGCCATTGGTGCTCGGATATCACTCAAGTTTACGGAAAAAACTTACTGGGCTCTTTCACTGCTGTTGAGTTTTGGTGACTACTTTTGTGATTATGGCATTGTAGTTTTTGTACTTCTTACGGTAAATGTTCTTAAACTTTGCCCTGGCATTTTTGTAACTGTGATGAGTTAGAATTAAACCGTGGCTTCAGTTAAGCTTGGGAGATAATATGAGTTGGACCGAGGAGCCTTTTTTCCTCTGATACTACTGCTTATTATGGCCAAAACTTGATGAGCTTATTTACCCTTGGGTAGTTGAATATTAAGTGTTTCTGAATCTGAGTAAGGTTATTACATTTGTCATTCAAGGGAGATACATGGATGGTGAGTACATCTTACGAAAATCAAGTATCATGACGGGATGGTTCTGTTTTTGAGAAGTAATAATTAAAATTTTGATTCCAGGGTGGTAAACTGGTGATGATACCAATTACGAACTTACCAACTTACCAACTTACGAAAATAAGCATCTAAAATTTTAAATAACTAAATGCAGTTTAGTTCTGGTTTCGAATGGTGCGAATTAAAATTCTGCTCGATGTAATTAAATTAACTTTGTCAAAGCTAAATTTCACTGCATATGGATACGTGATGTGCTAAGCCACAAGAACAAGCAAATCATAATACAATTATTTATATTTCAACACCTGTTATTACAAACAGTGTGGTATCTTCGTCAGAGTAATAATTAAAAAGAAATAAACATTCTTAATCATTACTTTGTGACGATACTACACTGTTAGTAAGAAAAAAATCGAAATCTAAGGTTTATTATGATTCTCTTGTGCTTCTGACTACTGGTACTGAACACGTTGTCTCCTATTATATTAAGACGGAGCTGTCAACTATAGACACAATGATTTATACAAGACATTGTTACACATCCTAATCGCATTTTTTTTGAAATCATAACGTTGATAAACTTTAATCATCAAAGGGCGGCAAACATATTCAAATAAATGTTAATTGTGAACCAATGTGTTTGCGTGGGTTGCATGGAAAATAATTAATTTTATTTTACTAGACCAGTAAGTGATTGGTCGGGCAAAATAAAATACTTTGATGTCATTTTCATCATGTAAATCTTTAAATCAGTGCATGCTCTAAAAATAAAGAGGTATTTGAAATTTTGTTTAAGCTTTCGACCTTACTCGGGAAAAAATAGTGGGCCATTAACGTCATTAAAATAGTGCATATTGTTTTTTGAACTTGACCCTATTTGAGAACCTTCAGTTTCATGTATGATTCACTCTGTTCATATCGTTCATATGGTCGTCATTTGTAAGCAGTGTGTGTTATTAAAAGTATGTTTGTGTGTTCGTAAGTCCATATAGTTGCTGAAATGTTGATAGAAGAGAAAAGACATCCTATTGTCCATTACGCACAGTCATTTTGAGTTTTAGATTACCACGAATCAAGTCTAGCTGTTACTCTAAATACATGTAGGTCAGTTCAGTTCTTTAGTTCAGTGTGCATTGTAATGGATAACACAATAGTAATTTGCTCTAACTTTTAAAAGAGCTGCTTATTTTTATGCTGAGTTTGAAATTTCTATATATTGATACTCGAAATGGTTTCATTGCCTTAGCCATTAAAAACGTGCAGTTTGTTTGTGTACTGACAATTCTGTAGTAGGGTGGACAATGGCTGCCGACAAATCTTAAAAACAGGAAAAATTAAACAATTTTTGTGAGGGTTTATATCGTTTGACATTAATTAAAGAAATAAAAATAAAAATTGTTCTGCAACAATGGTGTCACTGTTACTTTCAACAATTTTTTCACTATTCCTATAAAAATTGGATAGTAATTTCGGCAAGGTCTTAAACGCAAATATCACTATTGGTGAATACACCTACTGTTGTGGACTGGCGGTATTTTTTATAATTCCCCCAAGAAGGCAATGTTGTATCCAAAACAATAAGTTCATTGTTACCTTACAATGGTAACATTTCAGTTTAGGCTTATCAAATATACCTTTTGACATCGCAAACCGTGGACAGTGGACAGTGTCAGTGAACAGTGGACGCAATGATAAGCTAAGCAGGGAGTGGGTCATGCCTTTTATCGAGCAGCAATCATAGGTTGGATTCAGACGACGTCTGTACATTGAGGTGAAGTGTAAATCATGGAACTGAATATAAGACGAATATAAGATGGCCCAAAATTAATAACATTCCATGTTGGGACTACAGAAAATTAATAAATTATGCAGTCCAACAGTGTTCCACTGGACACTTACATCTGACGTCCAGAATTCAGTTTGCAAGCCGGACTACTAACTCGATGAGGTAGGCTAGCAGTCATATTTGTAAGGCTTGGACAAAACCAAAATGGTAAAGATGAGCACGTATTGATCACACGTGTACCTGAATGGGAAAAAATGTCTTGAAAAGTAGTTCACACATAATTCATTGGTGTTCAAATACTAATATCACTGTACCACTACCTGGCAAACCCAAGCACGATGCCAAGTGATTGAGCGCAGCCAGCAGATCGCCTATTCCGTATTATTATTATTTAGGTAAGGAAGCACAAGACTCTAAAAACCAGAAAGCAGTAAGAAGTTCTTGAAATTAAGATCGGGAAAAAGTACATTAATCTGACTGTTCCACATAACAATGTAGTGCAGTAAAGTGAAACCAGTGACAAAGATAAAAACCATAAGTATTAAACGAAAAAACGGGCGTATACGTGAACTATACATAGTTAATTATTGAAAGAGTAAACAAAGGTTCTAACATTCAATGACAGGATCAGAGAAGTCAAAAGATGATATGGACAGTAGCCTCTAGTAATGTCACGTCATCACTGTCTAACGAAGGAGTAAAAAATGGGAAAGTTCACGGTTTTTGATTTGTCACGAAAAGTGGTTGTGTCCCCAGTTTATAAATGGATTTTTAAAGTTAAACTAAGGAAACTGCTGGTTAGTCAACTATCGAAGCCGGTCAGTTGTTGATAGAAATCAGATTAATGAGGCTTTGACAAGACCTAAATGGTAAAGATGAACTCATATTGATTATAATTATGTACTCATGAATGGAACAAATTGTTTTGATAAGGATGTTGCAGCAGTATCTGTTATTAAACCAGAGTTTTGACTTTGGATTAATTGAAGTCAGGCTTTCCACGAAATAACATAATAGCCTATTGCAAATATTAATTTGTCATTCTTGCTAACTCTGAATAATGGCTTCAGAAAGAGCATAGGAAGATCCTCTACAGTGCTGCAACAGAAACCAGACGAAACCTTTGCATAATTGACAGAACCCGATGGCAACTGAAAGATCGAATTTAAGTTACAATCTGATACTGCCTCTGGTACTGACCACGGATGTATTTAAAAATTAATTCTGTTAATCAGAGAAAGTCATCAGTGAAAAACTTGCTTAAGAGATCCGGGGAGTGGATTGGCCAATAAGTGATTTTTCAAAAATTCTATTCCTTAAACGAGCTTATAAGGTGAGAGGTCATACAGTGAAGTCTTTTTCTCGAAGATTTCCGTCAAGGGTTTCCAGCCAAAAAAAGAATACAATACACATTCAAATCCAAAAGGAGAAGTGAATCCACTTCGTGTCCGATTAAAGTGAAGTTTAGTTTAAATAAATAGAACAATTCTGACGTAATGATAAAGTTTGGTAGATGGCGCCCCCAGAAAGTGAGTTCCTGTTACATATGTTACAGTGTTTCTAATGTTCACCTTTGTTCTGTTTTCAGGAAAACACCTGCCTTTCACTGCACATTTGACTTGTCCTCTTACCCAATGGATACTCAAGTGTGTAGCATGGAAATACAAGGTAGGTGATAATAGTATTTATTAAACCCAAATGCAGTATAAAACTTTTTAAATTGGTGTTGTAGTGACAAAAAAATGATAAAATTCAGTAGGGTCCAAGAAGGCTAAAACAAATAGGGGTCAGCAAATCATTTATAGTTCAACAAAAGGTACGTGTGAAGTTATCTGTGTTTTAACTGTGGAACTGTTAATACTGCAGAAGGGTTTTAAAAATCAGTTTAAATACTAATAGAGGAATTCAGTTTAGGCAGCAATTGTTTGCCACAGTGAAATAATGCGTCCTACGTCATATACTAAGAATGACGTCCCCAAGATACTATACATCTCTATATGACTTTCGCCTGGTCCTGTCGAATCACACACTTCAACAAACCTTCTTTCCTCCTGCACTTTATGAGGATAACTATGTGATAATGACCATACGTCCAAAATATATCCTCTTAGTAAGAAATCAAGGTGTAGAGGTAGTTAAATCTGGTGACTTTCGAAGAAATTCAACAGGATTGCCTTTACCAATGACCATCCTATATCTGTGTGATGTAATGGCTGTAACTGGCTTTATTTCTTTTACTAAGTCGTTTCACCAAAGTTAACCTCTTCTTGCTACCAAATAACGACCAATTCGGGCTGAGTGTGAATCAGTACCACCTGCATTTCAATGCTCTCCTTAAAATTAAGGTTATCATAAGGTTTGTCTCTCTTTGCCGAGTTCTCAACTTATCAATGAATATTTTAACGAAATGCTTTTATTCCAGATAACTATTTATGTTACAAAATAATGTCCTGTATGGATATTAAATGTTACAAAATCCTACTACAATGGGCTCAAAAATAGTGACTTCCGGTAACGCCATCAAAGTAGATCTAAAAATATTGACAAAATATTTTCAACTTACATTGTAGACACATGATGTCGTAGACAAGATAAACCAAGATCTTGCACCAAAATCTTAGGAATGATAAATAAGTTTTCTCCTTTTCAAACCGTTGCATAAGTTTTCTAATAGAAAAAAAACTAGAATTAAAAAAAATGGTTACTAGCCCGTTATTAAATTAGGACAGCTCATTCAATAGGTTACGAAGTGCAATGTATTTCTCTGGAAAGCTCTGCTTATAAAAACATCATACAGAAATTATAACAGCTTAGGCAGAGTAAAACTACAATTGAACATAGAGTAAAATTTAAAAAATAATCCTATGATCCCCCTGGCCAGAACCGGTTAGCAGTTCTGATCCCCCTGGATGATCAACCCCTCTACTGAGACAGAGAAGAAGGGAAGAACCTCAAATGGCACTTCGTTTCTCAATTCACAGGAAAGTAGTGTATCATACTGAACTCCTATGGCACCCTCGTTTTGACAAGGTTGAGGGTTCATTTTATAAAATTTAATTTAATGTTTAGTTTTAATTTTACTCTGATCGAAGTTGTCACGATTTTTTAATGAAGTAATTAACGTAGCTTTCCAGCTATTTACTCTGAACTTGATAACAATCCCACATGTATCCCCGAATAGTTGTGCTGCTGTGTGCATTTTATGTCCACTCTCTTGACTATTTCAAGTCATAGATCACTTTTCAACGTGGTGGCTTTTCAGTATTCATCGTCATGGGGTGTCCCATTTCATTTTTAAATGTTCAATAAATAGATTTTATTGTGAACAAGCCACAAACAAACGAGCCAAAAATTAAATCCTGTTTTATTTCACGTGTTTGTGAGTTCACTGCTGTGTCAGGAGGCACCAACCATAACAATTTTACGTTTTCTAACAAAGTAGCAACTTTTGTCGTATATTTACAGTGATGCTGACTTTCTTAAATTTATCGTGGCGAGTTTGCAATGACTTCCATGTCATAGAGTGCTTCCACTGTTTTATACAAATAAATACAGAAATAACAAACAAAAAAAGAGATTCGGCCTCCAGCGTGGTATCTTTCTAATGCAAATTGGTACAGACAGTACAAGACTATAGGGTAGGGTGGGACGAAAAAAAAATTTTGAATTCTGTAATTTAATAGTGCAGAAAAGTTGTGTATTGGGTTCCTAATACACTGTGTAAAATTTGGTTTTGATCGAATAATGCTTTGATCTGCCCCAAGGACCTTGAAATTTGCAAGTTTCTACAGTAAACATGGTTTTAATGCAAATTCCTGAAAATGATTTATTTTCTAATTTTTTTTATTTAATAGTGCGGAAAAGTTGTGTATTGGGCTGCTAATAAACTGTGCAAAATTTGGTTTTTGTAAAATGATAATTTGATCTGCCCCCAAAGAACATGAAATTTACAATTTTCTGCCGTAAACACTGTTTTAGTGTTCAAATGCAAATTTAGGAAAATTGTTTCTTTTTAAAATTATCCAATTTAATAGTGCGGGAAAGTTGTGTATTGGGTCCCTAATAAACTGTGTAAAATTTGGTTTTGATCAAATAATACCTTGATCTGTCCCAAGGACATTGAAATTTACCGTTTTCCAATAAACCTAATGCTAAAAAATGCACACAAAAATGCTAAAACCTTTTATTTCCGAATTCTGATAGCATAGAAGTCATACATTAACATATTGGGATTGTTGGGTAGCACATTTATTAGAAGTATATTTATTTGAGCTACAATAATTTATCGAGATACCAGAATACCGTTGAGTTATCCTGAAATTGTCGTTTTGATTTATCCAAACATTTAATTTATTCGGGTGTTTTCACTTCATTTGCTAATCGCTTTTTGTATTGAAACTTGACATTATACTTCGTGATTCTGGTCGTGCCTGTATGAAGCCCTTTGTTCCAGCCATTCTACATGCTGAATCAGATGCGTCTGCGATGATTTGAGACAGCCTTTGATCGCTTGGGTGTGGCATGAAAATGATATGAACTCTTCATTTATAGGTGATAGCCCACTCTACCATTAGCTGAAGATCTCCATCTCTGTCAAATATTCCAAATATCATAGGTGGTCCTGTAACTTCTCAAGTTTGCCATGGAATATATTAGATTTACATAATCGGTTACATCAAAACATAGCGGTGGTATTTGTAAACATTGCACTTGCCTCGATCCTGTATTTGTTCTTACTTCCATGATTCTTCGTAGTCCAAGATGTGCTCTTGTTCATCAGTTATCATGAAAATGAGGACATTTTCCAGATGATCAAGGAAGAAATTTCTTTGTATCACTGGATCCACTACACTATTCAAATCTTCCCTTAGGTAACAATACGATTTTATTGATTTCAACAAGTGCTTTGCACCATGCTTGCATGAGGGATTACCCTTAATCTCAAATCACGTTGGCGAATAGACTTTAACAATAAATCAACCAATACGCGAAGATTTTCTGCGGGTTCATTAGTTGCCACATATAGACGTGGGATACAATGAGCTGCTGTCACCCAGCATGCATGTAAAAGTTAACCAGGACCTTTCGGTTGCAAACCTAAAAGATAATTACAACTTGTGACAGCTTGGCACAATTCCAATAGATGTTGTTGATTATTACTTGTTGTTGTTGTCTTTGCTTCAATGCATGGAAAATTACCTTCAGTTTTCTGAAAACAAACAATTGATAGCTTTTCACAATTTGCAATCTGGTTTCCAATAGTTCCCTTGAAACTATAGAACCTGTGGTCGGTCCAGCTAAATGAAGAATTAAATGGCAAAGAGGCAAACATGGTGCACAGCACTTATTGAAATCAATAAAATCCTATCGTTATTTTAACGAGGAACTAAAACGTGTAGTTGATCCGGTGATCCGGAAAATATATTCGTTTGCTTAATAACAGAAGAACGACAGAACATCAGGTTCCTTTGACTACAATGGATCATGAGAGCAAGAACAAAAATAGGATCGAGTCAATTCGAGTCTTCCAAGTACCACCACCAAAATGTTGATGCAACCGATTACGTAGATCTCATTCAGTGGTTACAGAATAGTTACTTTGAGGTTACAGAGTCTACAGAGCCACATATGACATTTGGAATCTCTGACAGAGATTTTCAGCTAATGGTCGAGGGTGGGCTATCCGTCGCCTATAAATGAATAGCTTACATAATTTCCATGCCACACCCAAGGGGTCGAAGGCTGTATCAAACTCTTACCAAGAGCATCTACTTCAGTATATGGAATGTCTGGAAGAGATGGCTTCATACGAGCAAGACTAGAATTACGAAATATAATACCAAGTTTCAATACGAAAAACGATTGTCAAATAAAGTGAAAACACCTTAACAAAGTAAATGTTTGAATAAATGAAAAGGACAATTTCAGGACTACACAACGGCATTCTGGTATCTTGATAAATTTTTGTAGCTCAAAGCGATTTATTTTTATTAAGTATCCTACTCAACAATCCCAATATGTTAATGTATAACTTCAAAATTCAGAAATAAAAGGTTTTAGCATTTTTGTGTACATTTTTTAGCATTACGTTTATGGAAAAAAGGTAAATTTCAAGTTCTTTGGGGCAGATTAAAGTATTATTTGATCAAAACCAAATTTTGCACAGTTTATTAGGGACCCAATACACAACTTTTCCGCTCTATTAAATTAGAAAATTTTAAAAAGAAACAATTTTCCTAAATTTGCATTTAAACACTAAAACAGTGTTTACGGCAGAAAATGGTAAATTTCATGTTCTTTGGGGCAGATCAAGTTATCATTTTATCAAAACCAAATTTTGCACAGTTTATTAGTGGCCCAATACTTAACCTTTCCACACTATTAAATTAAAAAAATTTAAAAAGAAATAATTTTCAAAAATTTGAATAAAACCATGTTTACGGCACAAAATTGTAAATTTCAAGGTCATTGGGGCACATCAAGGCATTATTTGATCAAAACCAAATTTTACACAGTTTATTAGGGGGCTCAATACACAACTTTTCCGCACTATTAAATTACAAAATTCCCGAAAATATTTTTAGCTCATTTTCATTCCACCCTACTACAGGGCCCATAGGTCAAAAATGGGAGTTGACCTAAAATCCTAATAGTTCTGTCACCAGCGACCTGGATTCCAAGGAACCTTCCAGAAGCTCAATTTTTTTGTTGAATACTACTATTTCATTACGCGTGGGTGGCCATGCTTAAAGCATGCAGTGACTAGCCGGTGTGTTAACGATTGGGTAACAGGCAGCGCCTGACAATACAGCACTGCTCCCTTATGTATTTTCTTGTACAGGAAGAGTGGTACCCTGGCGAACGCTACAACAGGAAAGGATGGCAATATGTGTGCAACCGAACTAATGGTAGTATAATCATTAATTAACATTGGCTGTTCCCACCTTAACGGTAGTGACCATGTACACTATAGTTTTCGTCCTAGACTTACTTTTTAATGATTGCCTGGGCGTGCATCCCTGGAATTGAAGGATTCTAAAGGCAATTAGACTTTATAAAAACATAGGAAATAATAAAAAATACTGGATAATATTTTTAATTGAACCCATAAATTGTTGTAGTGGTGACTCCTGACACAGCAAAGTAGGACTATATCACAATGTAATAGGAAGCACAATAATTTAATTTTCGGCACAGCAACTTTGACCTTCTTCACCTAAGGCAAAAGCAGCGAATTAATGGGAAAATTTATAACCATTACGTAAAACAATATCCAGGCGAAATTACAATAAGAACGATTAAAAGTTAGACAGCGTGACACAGCCAAATTGTGTAGATGAATGTGTCGACATGCTGAAAAATGTTGTCAGTTGCCAATTCAGACATTATTGACAGGAAGTTCTTCAAAGAGTTTTTGCCGCCACTGCATGATTGGTAAGTTTTTTTTATTGCATTCATAGCATATTGCCTGTTGATCTAGATAGTATAAGCTTCCAAATGAATACGGATTTTTTCAACTGGCGTATAATATAAAATGAGGTGTCGCTAACTAACACAGTTTGTTTGGCCGAGTAAACTGTTTTTCACTACTAGCGCATATCATCCTTTCCAGGGGCCTTTTATGGTCAAGATTCTGGGTCGTATAGGGCCTTTTGCATTGTATAACATAAATGGCCATACATTCACCGCATTGGATGATATACAGAGCTCCCCTAAGGCAAGCAGTTACTGGTCTAGCTAATGATTCATCTAAATTAAAACAAGTAGGTACCAAAGTACCGGAGTTGCAGATCCTATTGCTAGTAAGGCTGTGGAAGGTTGATCAGGATTCATTTCTAGCGGGGAGGCATAAACGACACTATCAACAGTCTCGGATAGGCTAGAGATGATCCAAATATGGTGACATTTAAAAATTCGTTAGATATCGTGGTACACGCCAGGAAGGTAGGGGCGGCAGGTTTAATGCAAGGGTGAGTAACAGGTGCGTTAGGTAGAGGTGGCTTTCACAACAGCTAGAGTTGTTTTTCACTGCCTTTGCGACCACATTAGCCAGGTATCCAATCAGAGCATTTTTGTGGTAAATTTTAACAACCATAAAATTGGCAAGATCTTTTAACCTTCATGCCGAGATTCCTGTGACAAAACTGGAGTCGGGCAGAATATAATGGATGATGCGAACATTTGAGTGTCGTACCTTGTTTTCGGTGGACAAGGCCCAACATTTCGATGCCGAAAATTAAATTATTGTACTTCTACTGACATAATAGGCCACTTTGCCTGGTCAGGACTCACCACTACTTAATTTTACAGGAACTACTCATTCCAATAATTATTGGGATTGCCATTATTACGAGTAAATGTAAACAATATTCATTACGCATCATAGTACAGGAAAAATAGGGTTTGAAAAATGCATTAACTCGGCAAGGGTTGAAACTTGCAGGATAACTTCACTTTGGCGCCAGATTAAAGAATCAAAAGAGTCCCTAGTGATTCTGTGGGTTGAACAGTGTTTTTCAGAGGATTGTGTCGTTTTTAAAGGATTAAGGCTGAATGGCGCATCGACAGCTAGGTCATTAGTGCCAATGCCGATGGGTATTTACTCTGTATACCATACTGTTTAGTACAGATTTCTGTTGACCTTAGCTCCACAATTGCCACTAAAATTTCAGCAAAATTAATTTTTTTTTCTTTCTTCAATTTTGTACTTTTGTACAAATACTTGATCTGTGGCTTGTGATTTTAGGAATATTAAACCTAACAATTAGAGCAATGTAGCAATCTACCAATCTAATCATTAGGGCGCATAGCAAAATATGTAGATCAACATATGTAGATCAACATACTTGATCATCTTGAAATATTTTCTTTTCAATTATCTGAAGATTTAATTGGCCCCATAGACAGTATCAGCCACTAATAAAATGCGACACTTGTTCCACCAGTGTGAGTACGTCGTAGTGCATGTGTACAATGTTGATTTAAAATTTTTTTAGCATTCATTGCAATTGACGACATGGAAGTTGGTCATAATTTCATTGGTTTTTTTACAGCTCTAAATTATAAGTCGTCCGTAAGACTAAAGAATCACGATCATCTTCGGGGGTTCCTAAGCAACGTGGATCCATTGGAATTTCGACATATTAGCAAAACCATTGGAAAGTGTTCATCATCAGACCATTTTGAAGCTTGTAAGTGCCAGTGTCAGTAATCAGTATTTATTAAAATTGTTGCACATGCTTCAGGTATGCTTAACCACGATCTTACCTTCAAATTTTTAGGATACACGTCATCCTGTCTGTTGGCAGTATTTGAAAATTTAGTGCTGAGCTAACCTATAAGTTAGGTTAACATAAAGGTAATTTTAAACCTAAAAACTAAATCTACGCACGTCAAATGCTACGTGAATTATAGAATAGGTACTATGTAATGGAAATCAACAGCAAGATATTTAATTATATCACTGATATTATAGAGCCAGTTGCATGGTTAGTACATAAATTAGTTTCATTTCGATGGGGTATAAATATTTGCAGCATGACGTAAACACTTGCATTACCCATGTTCCTGAGCAATTAAGAACAACACAAGTGCCAGCTATTTAACAATGAGTAGTAACCTAC
>JAHWFP010177450.1:0-16190 GCA_023313725.1 Lithobius niger
TTTTTTTTTTCAAAATATGAGGAATTAAAGGACGGTTCCGTGATGTATGATGCATGGTAATCATTAAAATAGGATATGAACCATAACTGTACGTCGTGCTAGTACATGGCCGTGTTAAGCCCCGTATACGCCTGGTGCTTAAGGTTTTTTGTGCCCCCCCCCCCCACCCCTCTCCCCGGGCCCACAAAAAAAGGGGAAAACAATAATTTTTCTACACATTGAAATTTTTTTGATACCACTTTTCAGTAAAGCTAAAAGTTTTTAAAATTTAAAACTGTACCTTGTTTTATTTTCCCATTATTATGAGGCACCCTTGAGGCCCTTTTCCAGCTTGTGGCCCGGTGCTTTAGCACCCAAAGCACCCCCCCCCCCCGCCCTCCCCTTAATCCGTCCCTGGGCCAGTAGACTGAAGTATGCCCAGTATACGTTAAGTGCCACTAAGTGTTCCACTGTGTCAAGATTCTGAAGCACTCGGTTCAGAAACATCAGTAAGGGAGGTTGATTAACCATGGAAGAAACAGTTTAGAAAGTTTAGCATTGTGAGCTGAACGTACCGTTACCTTTCTTACCAACTCTGATGTTTTGCAACTTTTTTGTGCCTTTTTTTTTTCAGTTCTGCAATTTACTGTTAAGTGTTTGAATAAATTTTGTTTGTAACTGCTTTCCTCGACTTTTCTTTGAGAATAGATGTGTGTATTTCACACCTCTTTGTCTCGATTATTTTTTTTTTTTTATTTCCATGTTGTTTTATTTTTGGCACCAAATCTTTGATTTTGCTTACAAAAGTGCCACTTCAATCGTTTTACTTTGTCTGCTGCTCTCACACCCCACGCAAGCATCAGCTCTTTGGGAGGCGTGTTGCTTTTTTTTTTTTGCTTAATGTTGTAATAATTTGTGTTTGATGAACAAACTTGCTAGTCACTTACTTACTTTTTAACTATAATACACAATTCTATTTAAAGACCCCCTCATACACAACTCCCTCGTAGATAACGAATAAAAATAGTTTTCTCGTTAACCTGTGAAGTCGCGAAGTACACACACATCCAATACTATACGCAAATTGTACCTGTCAAAAATGTTATGAACTCTTCAACATTACTTTCCCATTATCATGCAGGGACGACGCTAAGGTGGCGACGGGGGTCTTGCCCCCCTAAAATTTTGGCCGCTCCCCCCGGGCGCCCCCCCCCCCCCCTTTCATCAGATCAAAACCATACGTATAAACGAAGAAAATTGTGGTTACTTAATAAAACTATGTAAGTTTCTTTCACAGCGACAGGAAGAACTAGAGGTCACCTCAAAGGAGCCTATAGTTGTTACTGTGAGAGTTGTAAACTCATCTTTCTTATTGCCGAAACATCTTAACCTGATAATTGTTGCATTACATTGTCCCCAATGTGATGTTTCCCATTGGGGACAATGGATCGCAAAAATTGTCACGTTAAGTATGTTTTAGGCAAAAGAAACCATTTTAGCTGGCCGGGCTGGGGGCCGGCAAAATGGGCTTTTTTTCAGCTGAATTTAAAACTATTCCAAAAAAAATAGTGTAGAAAACAATTAAGAACGTTGGGTGTGAGAAAGAATTGCAAGATTGTTATTTTTACTTGTATTCTTTTGTTTTTGTTGGGGGGGGGGGGACCGCAAAAGCAGACTTTTTTGGTTCGCCCCCCTGGCTAAAATTGCTGCCCCACTGCCGCCTCCCCAGCTCGTCCCTGTTATCATGTCATGGACTTAGTTTAATCGAGAGTATAGTAGCTGCTATTTTATCGGCACACACAAGTTCACCATGAACTTCGACCCGTAGAAATAAACTTTTATTACCTAAAAAAATTATATGTAGCAAAGGAGATAGCAAAAATTCTTCATTTCGTACTGGTGTTGTCTTACTGCGTGCTCACGTCATTGTTGTAATACGTTGTTCATTGTTGCTGAATTTGAATTTATTTACTTGAGTTCTACAGACCTGAGAATCATGCACTCAATCCTATACCTTAAATCTAAAACCTTAGGTCTGACAAACCAAGCTTCTGGATTGAGTATATGACTGTCAATTCAGAATTCAACACTTTGGTTTCTGTTGGAATTCTTTGCCTTCCTTTGTGGTTAATTGTTGATTGTTGGCAGTGGGTGTTAGGGTTTGTTGCTCAATTGAAGCAAAACAACAAAGCAAAAACAACAACAAAATGCTGCTTGGGGCAGGTAAACCAGTTTGGTAACCAATATCAATGCTGTCCTTGAAATAGCATTGAAGTAAATTGGTAAATCTTAAAGCCATAACATGTAATTCAAAAAAGCGCAAGTACTAAGCTTTACAGTTCTTAAGGATGTAAGGCGAATAGTCCAAAAGTTAAAATATGCAAGTTCAAAGCCTGTTCGTTTGTTGACCTTACTTCTTTATGAGCTTTATGGCTTTGAACTTACATGTTTTAGCTTTTAATCTGTTCACATCTCATCCTTATGAACTGCAAGGCTTAGTATTTGTGCGTCCTTGAAATGCACGTTTTTGGCTTATTGTGTGCGCGGCGCATCTTGAGTCCTGCGAGTATTTTATGAGCGGCCACGTCTTCCTGGAAGCGTCGGCTTTAATCGACGGCCGCCGTTGTTTTTGCAACCATCTTGGATATCAACAAGGCACACTGCTGCTAAAAACGTACAATCGATTATCTGTGTTCGTTCTGCGGAGAACTCAAGATAGGCCGCGGACACTTTAGACGTGTGTGTTAAATAGACCATGTTTTAACTTGATAACGGCCTGGTTCTGGGACGAAACGTTGTTATTTTTGAACTCAAGTGCACATAATGGCATTTTCCCTCCATCATTGTTAATGAATCCATCCACCGATCAATCAAGCAGTCAATCAATAACTAACTGCGTCGGTCTATCAACACGTGGCTAAGAAGGAGTTACAGCCAGTATCGTGCACAAGAAAGAAGGACGTTTCGGGAAGTTGACCTCCCCCATCTTCAGGTGAAAATAAAACTCATATAAAAATTCATGGCAGTATCCGCCGAGTCACCAAAACCATACAAACAAACCAGTTTAAGCATAGTCCAGGTAAACTTTAAAAATTTTTGTATATACCAATTGAACAGTGTTGCCAGATGGACCTGGCCGTGTCGTTCAGAACTACGTGACATCGCTGCCCCCTTATGTGTTTTGCTGTAACCACTCTACTTACGGGAATCCGGGTGGCCATCAGGCAACAGGTATCAATCTTTATAGCTTGTTTCCAGGTGCACGAGGGCGTACCACATTTTCACTCAATAATTAAGGAGTCACGTGGCTTGCTTGTAGCGTTTAATAGTTTTGCTTTGTGCATTCCTTTGCTTGCTACGAGAGAGAACTCGATAGGCATACTTGCTGCAATGCTAATATGGTGACAACCGGCCTTTAATATCAACACGTGGCTGCATTTTAAAATTGGAGCATGCCCGTGAATGGGTCCGTCACACTTTTTTTTTTTTTTCGCGCACAGGTAATTTATGGAATAATTTGCCTTCTCAAATAATTCAGGCAGCTAACAACTGATTTTAACTAAATTAATTTTATAACGACTGACGAACTATCATTAAGCAGGACGGGAAGTCAAATGGGCTCGAGAAGATTTAAATAAATACAGATGCAAACCTATTTACGTTCCCTTTTGGACTAAAACGTCAGACTGCCTAAGCGAGGAATTGAACCCACGAACGTTGAAACCAAAGGCGTAAGTCTTTTACGGCAGTATGGCTCAGCGGTAGGACTTAGGCCTTTGGTTTCAAAGGGCGTGGGCTCAATTCCCCCGCTCAGGCAGGCTGACATTTAAGCCCAAAAGCCAACTTAAGTAGGTTTACATCTGTATTCATTTGACGAACTATCATGGTGTCACATTTGGTTTAATTTTTTTTTTTTTTTGGCTTTTCAGAGCAAACCGCGTGTCATCGGTTATAACTTACTAGCTGTAGTACCCGGCTTCGCCCGGGGTTTTGTTTCACCCATAGTTGTTTCCCAGTTTTCACTCAGTGTTGCCTGAACGTACAGTGCAACGGGCAGTTTTTTCCCCTGTAATACTCTCCCTTTCCTCCAATCCTCTTCCTCCCATCTCCCCACCAGCTCATCTCCCATCCACTTCCTCCCTTCTCCGTTCCCCTCCTATACATCTATCCGCCGCTCCTCTTCCCTATACCTCCCCTTTACTCAATTAATGGGTAATCATATGCTTAATGGTAACAGACGCAATGCTCCCCACCCTCCCAATATCTTTATTTTGTAGCATTAGAATGCCAAGTGCTGAGCTAACAGACGCGCTTCCCCACACACGTGCATTTAACGTTCAGGCCCTCCTCCTCGCTCTTAGTTTGTCGTTTTGGCAGTACCGTGTGAAAAATAACTCTCCTTCGTGCATGACGTCATTTAAGACATGCCACTGCGATGACCGCGCAGAGCAAATTGTTATCCGAGGAATGGTTTTTCGATCAGCGTCTTTTACCCAAAGTAGTGTGTTTCTCCCCGATCCTACAAGGTCCACAAGAACCAATCGCTTGACCTATCGTATCTAACCTAACTTACATCTATTCAGGGTGCACATTGTGTACAATAGGCCGAAAATACCACACAGGAAACCAACTACTTAAAGCACCAAAGTACACAATTACTCTGCATGGCATGTACTCCAACTCAAGCCGCAATAGAACCACGCTCTCATCACCAATACTGCACCTCAACCAAACCGTCCCGTGGCTCTGCAAAAACGGATTTCGGATTTCGAATTCTTTTCAAGGCAACAACGTACGCAGTTTCAACTTCTAGACAAAGAATTGACACACTCGCACGTTTTCATTGCAGGGGTTCTCCTTCCGTGGGTCGTTGCGGTTGCTTCATTTCTGCTATGAGACTTTGGTTTATAATGTAAGATGTCGTACTGCCAGACCTTACGCATTTATTATTATTATTATTTTTTTTTTTTAGTTTTCCACAATTTAATTTTTTCTTTTTTCTTTTCAATTCTGGCAATAGAGCATTTGTCCACTCTGTCGAATTTTTACAATACAGGTTCTTCTTTCTTTATTTCCAGAAAAGAGAATTTTAATTTTAGTAATTTTAACCGGAAATTAAAACATTTCGAAATACATTTCTCCGCAAACGAAATATTTTTTTTTCTCAACAGGAAATTAGATTTTACGTTATTACGAAATGGATAAAACTGGGCTAGGCTTTATTGCAATTTACCCATTCTTAATTTTTGACGGTGTGGGAAACTATGGGTTGAGAAGTTTCAGCACTTTTTGCAGATAAGATAGAGTAACAGCCAGTTTTGTGCACAAATAAAACTACACTACGTTTCAGGAGGACAACCTCCCGTCTTCAGGTAAAAATAAACACTAAAACATTGAAAAAAAAATCATGGCAGTATCTGCCGAGTCACCAAGTCTATAAAAACAAACCATTTAGGCATGGTCATGACCTAAAACTTTAAAATTTAAAAAATATGTATACTTGGTGACTCGGCAGGTACTGCCATGATTTTTTAAAAATGTTTTAGTGTTTATTTTTACCTGAAGACGGGAGGTTGTCCTCCCGAAACGTAGTGTAGTTTTATTTGTGCACGAAACTGGCTGTTACTCGATCTTATTGGGAGACTATGGGAGCAGGGTAAAAATCATTTTTAGGACGTTTGACTGTCTACATCATTAAAAATGTACGACGGGCGTGCAAGCGTGACGTGTGCGTGCGTGTACCTCTACTCGTCTGGAACTAAGGCACCTAAAAAAGCGAGAGGAGCGCCAAATGAAAGATATTAAATTGCGCTTCCGTTAGGTCTATTTTTACCGCTGTAACTTGATTTTAGACCTTCAAATACGCGTGAAACCTGCCCTGAAACTGTTCATGACGTCATAGTTTGATCAGGTAAATGATGAAAACCCGATTCAAGATGTCAAGAATCTCGTCAGCAAACTAATCCAAAGGGAAGTATAGGCGATACAGACGTATAAGCAAACAAACAAATTGTACGGTTTGAATAATGTGGATGAAATTCAGACGTACTAAGGAATTTGATGAACAACTGCAATTAACAACAACGTGCGTGTGTGCGTGTACCTATACTCCTCTTTTACTAAGGCACCTACAAAGATAAGAGTGGCGCTAAATGAAAGACAGGGTTCCCACCAACCTAGTAAACCTGGAGAACTCGGGGAATTCTCTGATTTTTTACAAAAAAAACCTGGAAAACTCGGGGAAGAAGTTAATATTTTAAATAATGCATTTCCCATTTAAAAGTGTCAGCATTTTTAACACAAAACCGGTGAAAAGTATGAAAAAATTCCTTCCTAAAATTACGGCAAATTGCCTGGAAAATAACTTCACCTACTCTGTAAAACCTGGAAAACTCGGGGAAATTGATTTCAGTATTTTGGTGGGAACCCCGTAATAAAATTACCCTTCAAATAGGCCTGTTTTCATTGCTGTAACTTGATTTTCCGACTTTCAAGCGAAAGGTTGCTCGAAATTGCATGACGTCAAAGTTCGATCAGGCAATAGTGGCGTCAATCCACGCTTCATATAGTGCAGTTGATTTCTTCCTTATCAGTTTTCCTGATCGAACTTTGATGTCATGAGCAGTTTTCAAAGCACTTTTTCGCGCATTTGAGGGTCAAATTTTCATTTACAGCTATGAAAATAGGCTCCCCTGGAAGCGTCATTTAATTTATTTAAACATACTGTTCAAACAAACTCCCCCCCCGAAAACAAAAAACCCGAAAAGAATGATATATTTTGCATCATCTTCTTACATTATAAACCAAAGTCTCATAGCAGAAATGAAGCAACCGCAACGACCCCCGGAAGGGGAACAATGAAAACGTGCGAGTGTGTCAATTCTTTGGCTTGAAGTTGAAACTGGGACGTTGTTGCCTGAAAAGAATTTAAATTGGCACATCGTTGCCTCGACTAACAATTTGCTCTGCGCGGTCATCGCAAAGGCATGTCTTAAATAACGTCATGTACGAAGAACAGTTATTTTTCGCACGCTACTGGGAGTGGGGAACGGGGAATGTCCGTTGGTGGGGCAGTGTTTATGTTACAGCCACTATTTGATTACGATATTGCTTTGCGGAGGGAGAGGATTGACGGAAAGGGGGAGTTTTACACAAAGAAAAATTGACTGTTGCAGTGAACGATCAGGCAGCACCGAGCAAATACTGGGAAACAACCACGGGTCAAACAAATCCCCGGGTGAAGCCGGGTACGATGCTAGTGCTACATATAGTTCTTAAAATTTGTTTAGCTTTAACTGACTGGCTGCACGGGAAAAGCAGACCTGTAGGTTTCAAAAGGCTATCACACATTCGCTGTTCTAAATCACGGAGATTTCCACGTGAACTAAACGTTTTCAATATTTTACTCGCTTTACTCTCTCGAGCTTTCATTTACTTTCAGCTTCGTGTAAACCCGTGCAAACAAACAGAAAAATCGCATGTTTTGAATGTGTATATGAGGAAAGTGATAAACGCAGAGGGGCTGATAATTGTCATGAACGAACTGTGAGCAACAATTGTAATTAGTATATGTCGAAATAATCAGTACACATTGATTTTGCGATGTTCTGGGGGGTCAAAGAAATTACGCGAAGCATGGATCGACGCCCGAAGAGTGAGCGAAGCGAAAGACATGGCTAGTCTGCATCATTAATAACGTACGATGGGCGTGTGTGTTTGTACCCCTACTCCTCTTGAAGTAAGACACTTACAAAGACATGAAAGTAGCGCCAATGAAAGATAATAAAATTACGCTTCCAGGGGGGGAGGGTGTTTTCATTGCTGTAACTGATATTTTGTCCCTCAAATGCGCGAAAAAGTGCTTTGAAAACTGATCACGACATCAAAGTTCGATGAGGAAAACTAATCAGTAGAACTCAACTAAAATATATGAAGCGTGGCTCAACGCCACTATAGAGTGAGCAAAGCGAATGATATGGCTAGTACTTTTTAATCATATCAAAAACCAAAACTGGTAAAAGGAGCCGCCAAGTTCCGAATGGTTCGGCTCTTCAAAGTAGTGATATCAACACACCAAAACATTCGCCAAGTTAATCGCACCGCTTAATAGTTCCAAGGTTAAATGAAAACTAGAACATTGCTACTTTCGGTAACAATGTTCAAGTTTTCATTTCACGTCCAAAGTATTATTCGGTGCGGTTAATTTGGCGAATGTTTTAGTGTGTTGATATCAGTCCTTTGAAGGGCCAAACCATTCGGAACTTGGCGATCCCTTTTACCAGTTTTGGTTTTTGATATGATATCAGTCCTTTTTTTAAAATTGTGTATCAGACTCAACTCCACTACCGTGCCGATGTGTAATAAAGTGGTACGTCAACAAGCAATTGGTTTTAATTGTTTTTGTATTTGTTTTATTTCGTTAGTTTTGGTGTGTTGATATCATTCCTTTGAAGGGCCGAACCACTCTCAAGTTGTTGGCCTCTTCACCACTTTTTGGCTTTGTTTTTACAGTTGGTTTATTTTTTGTGAATTGGACGTGAATACAATTTCTTTGGCAACGTTGTTTAGATTTATCGTGCTACACTATACTATCCGCCAGGAAAGAAGACTTTCCTTATATGGTCATTTTATGACTACTCATCTTTCATGGAAAAAAGTGCGCCTTGCCTCTATACTCTATAACTGCGTCGTCGTGGCAACGCTATTAGACCAACAACAATGGCGTCGCTTTCCGATCAAGTTCGTGTCAACAAGAAAGAAAGTTCGTGTCAACAAGTCAAGCTAGGGGTGTTATTTGGAACGTTTTTCAGTATTTCACGAGTCAAGGAGAATCTATTTCTATTTGTATTACTAAGAATTACTTGCATGTCAAATTTCAAGCTTTTTGCTCGATGTGCATGATTAGCCCAAATTATGGCCCTAGCAGCTTTAGTATATGAGCACACGTTGGCTGCTTAGCCATGGCGGATATCTGCAAGGTAAACGACGCAGCCGGCATGCACAATGCATACCCCTGTTTTGAAACGTGTTGGACTTCTTTCTTGGCGGAGACTATAGTGTGTGTCTAAGCACGCACGTCAGTATACACGTTGTCATTGTCCGCACTTTGGCCGTGCAATGAGAGACGATGCCGACAATACTAACAATGGTTATAACAATATTTTCGTACTTACGCGCCATCCCACGCCATCCCCGTTACAGCTCTAGGCTCCAAACCATAAAAGGTACGTAGTTCGTATAGTACTACAGCCATTCGTCCAATTTCGTAGCTGGAAGCCTTCCCGTTATCTCGGTATCGATGAAGAATCACCCTATGGAAATTAACATGGGGATGATCGGACTAGAATTACCTAGCTGGCTAGCTAGCTAGCTACACATTTTCAACGTTATTGAGGGTCAGATTTTACATTGAAAGCAGCTTAGCTGGCATTCCTACACGAGTTAATATTTGTCAGGTGGGTTATTGCTCTTGATTTCAACACAATTTAACCTTTTGTACCGCATTATTATTTTTATCCAAGTACCTGAAATGTGCTCAACTCTGCTTCAGGATATTAGACACTGCCGCTATGGCGCCGCGCTGCCATGGTTTACAACCTCGACAATTGAATTGATATGATGTTAGTTGTGATGATTGTTGCCTCACTTGGCGCGACACACTAGCGTGTGTCTAGAGCGGCTGGGCGACTGCCTCCTGTTTTGGTATTTCCTTTTGTAATCACGTTTCTTGTCATTGTTGTTGAGCGCGAAACAATGACTATAGCAAAGGCTTCATTGGAATTGTTCGAATCGTAGGAATCATAGGACGACGGCATCACTGAGAACGTTCTTTAACTCACCTAACAGCTGAGCGACCGCTCATATCAAAACCGACAGCGTCCACCGGAAATGACGTCACGCTCAGCAGTTTTCAAACGTGCTCACTGGATGCATTGATGAGCAAGATGGCGAAAGTGTCACGAAAGAAGTGTCTTAAGAACGTATGCTCACCATCGTACTTGCGTTGTCAAGGGAGTGGCAAAGTTCTTTTAAGTTAAATGCCGGCCGATAAATACGTCGATTAAGGTTCGTTAGCGCAACGACTCGTCTTTGCATTCTCGCAGCTAGAAGCTAGAAATCATCTGAAATTCCAACATGGCGGCAGTTTTAGATCTGTCGGCTCGCAACGAAAATAGTTAATAATGTGAGTTCAGAAGCGACTGGGAAAATTGTTTCGTCAGGAAGAATTCTTTATCTTATTGTCACGGATTATAAGACTGCAAGTATTTACTCAAACGATGTCGGGTTTAGCTAATCCATTTAGCGTTGTTACCATGGCAATGCCACCTTCGCCATCGCGATTAAATTCTAGCTGCGAAACTGCAAAGGCGTGTCGTTGTGTAAACGCACCCTTAGGGCTCGTTTACGCAACGACAGTTTTCTCGCTCACTAGCTTTTACTTGATCAATACTAAATCTGATGGCTGCTTCTCGCCTTTGTCGGAGTATGCGGCTTTCGAGTTATCTATGTGTATTAGTAACCATGACAACGACGCAGACGCAAATCTTCTCCTCGTACCTCGTGACATGGCGTACGATGCTTGTTACATTTGAGTGTCGATTTGTGACAACAAGAAAACAATTTTTACTGCAGTACACGACGACGGACTGGTTTTTGTATGCCGGCATTCGATGGTTTGTCTTCGATTCGATAGCCACGAAATGGACGCCATGTTGGATTTTGAATTCTCGCTGCGATAAGCTATTTATTCTACCGACGTTCGATCGTTGCTAGAAGCTGTACTTTGAGGGAGAATAGCAAATTTTGGAAATAGCGTGAAATGACAACAATCTTGTAGCAATGTTTAAAATTACTGTAGCTCTTTGTTCTTTATCCGCGTTGTTGTTTATAATACATACAATTTGTTATCTATTCCCGCATTCATTTAGTAGAAACGGGAAACTAATCATAAATAAATAACGGTTGACTATCAAATAGCATTCGGCGAGCGAGAGTGACTCGTTGCATAAACGCGCCCTTACATAGTCGAGTGACATGCTAACTTCTTTTAGTTTAATGGGTGTGCGACGACAATCTCCATCACTTGTTAAGTTACGTTTACGTAAATTATCATAGTGAATAACAACTGCAGGTCCGCCATTTTTAGATCAGGTGGTGCATTCAGCGGGGTGGTGGGGGGGGGGGGGGAAACACTGTCTCCTGCAGCCGGTGATGTCACGCAGAGTGATTGCAAAAGTCACCGTACGTTTAGGAACCACTTTGATGAGCTTTATTGACCGCACTGACCTTTCCTACGAGGGAGCGTAAAGCACTCATTGTTCACTGAGGGGACTTTCGTCCTATCAATGGTTACTTCCCATCTGCCGTGATGGGTATGTTCGTAATGAATAGATACGAGTTTTGTTGTTGTTCATTGAAGGGGACGGTTGACGCTGGTTATTTTAGTTCTTTTGCGCTGATCGGAAGGCTTAAAATGGTGATGGAGACGATCGAAATTTCCCAGCAATGAATCAACAGGGAGGTGTGCCCCCATCCGCAAGGTTAATATTTAACTTGAAAAGAAAAAAAAACACTAAAATAATTAAAATCTTAAAAGCAAAATCTAATGACCGTAAATTAAAATCCCAGTATCTTCAGTGAAAGGAATTTTGAAAGATCCAGACTACGCATTCTCGACTTAAAAAGGGGTGAAGCGTTAACGACATAATGCGTTCAATACTTTAATTTTAGTACCACTGAAAAACTTCCCGCAGTCAAATTTTTCTGTGCCGGGGTCACCGTTTTGCACGTGTTGAATTACAGAGGATTTTTTTTTTAATTAATTTCTTTGAGCCTTAATTCAGCCGAAGCAACTTAATGCTTGTATGGCTGAACCGGCTCAATTTTGAACATTACCAGAATTTTAGACAAGAAGAAATATCTGGTAAAGGGAGGTGCCAACCCGCGGATTCGATCCGGGAAACCTCCGATCATCTTAGCGGCCGAAAGACGGCCAGAATTGGCCAGAATAGTTCCCATAGCTGCTGAAGGAGCATGGTAGCCTCTCACGCTACCCTGGCCGGCAGTCCTAGCGGGGACTTTGGCAAGATCCCCTTTCCAGGGGTTCGACCAGATCCGCAAACCTCCAACAACCAGGCTGAGTTCTCTCACAACTCAGCCACGATGACCAGGATGACGAACAATGGACACGGCCGTAGTACGGGATGGTCCTGCCCTACTGGAACAGTATAGTTACGGCTTAACTCTTTCAAAGCCACTGCAGAACGTCATGGAATGAAGGAAAATTATACACAATGGGAAAAAATCTCCAATGCCAATTACGAGATTTATGAGGGGTTTCCCGAGGAGCAGACAAGCACAGCCTATAATATCAATTAGAGGGGGGAAGGGGTGGGCAGAAGTTCACTTTTTGTCCTTTTTAAAGGGAAAATGTGCCCTATTTTGCTTTTACGCGTCGATAAATGCTGGCGCTGCAGCCAGGAGAAAGGGCCTAAAAGCGACTGCCTAGTCACACCGGTCTTCTGTACGGTTCCTACACTTCCAATGTTGAGGCGCACACCTCTATCATGCACTACAACAGCTATCTCTATTATATAATCTAAAAACAGTAATCCTCAGAATTGCCCGTTACAAATGTGTTAGCTTTTAGAGTTTTACATTTTAGGCGTAATTATCAGCTTTTAGACCTAATTTTAACCAACAGTTTTAATTTCGTAAGTAGCAGCTAACGGAGATATGGATTGTATAGTAAGCTTATTCATTTTTACAACACGGTGCGCCTTCAGGCACACAGTGACAGTGTTACAACGTAGATTAGTGGTAGTAGGGAAGTGACGAGAGAGACGCTGTTGATGAAGCCAACAGCGACTCGTAGCAACTTGACGTTGCCATGCTAACATGATTTTTAGACCTAATTTTAGAAATGCGGTTTTAATTTCGTAAGTAGAAGATAGGCCTAATGGAGAATTTGGTTCGACGGTAAGCCTATTCATTCATGCAACAATGCGACGAGACTATTTAAACGGAGCTAAAATCCATTTGTTTTTATTGAGGTTTTTAATTTAGGATTTTAATTCGACGATCAAATGTTATTATTTAATTTAATTACGTCAAAGAAGTCTATTAGCTATGAGGAAGTAACGATGTTTTAATTTGCCATGTTATTTAGCTAACTTCTCACACTGAATCTAACGTTGGAATCAATGGTCGTCAATATCTGGTACCGTTGCGAAGTTGAAGAAAGCGACGGACGGACGGACGGACAAAGTCGTTGCAATAGTCTTCTCAGCCGGTACAGCTGTACAGAAGACTAAAAATGGCCAGGAAGGCTGGGAAAGGGGCAGAAAGGGTGAAAAGACAGTGATAAACTAGAAAAAAAAGGTCCACAGGGAAAAAAAAAGTCAACGTGCTCTTTTACTGAAAATTGCCTATGCCATCCCAGAGGGTTTGTGTACGCTACTGGCCTATATTATGCAGTGGTCTATGTTAAAAACACTTGGATGATTGTAATAGCGCACATGTGAAAACACACATGTGAAGGCGCATATGTGAAAACACACCACTTCCTGACTTTTCGAATTAGCTCTAACTCATTTCCAAGTTCAGCAATAAATTTTTTTTTGGAATTACTTCACTGGTAAAAAAAAAAAAAATATCAGTTGAGAAAAAAAAAAGAGAAACAGAATGTTTCGTGTGACAGGCCAAACTGTCAGGATTAGGTAATAAATTTTGGACAAAACCAAATCAAGGAAAAGATAGGTATAGTTCCGGTCAAAAAAAAAACGTCTTCGTTATACGGAAGAAGTTGCAGGATTAACGTATGTGATTCTAAACGGAAATGTTGATATCTCGAAAACTGGGCAGAATTGAATGAAACAAAAACTGGGTTGCTTATTATGACATCAGCTATATTTCTATGCGTATTATACATAACGGTAAGTATCCAAGTATAATTGGCCGAGCGAGTAACACGAGTTGATAGCTAATCTCATAAAATACAGAATGGAATTGAATAAAACAAAAACTAGCTTAATTGTTATGATATATGCTATATATCTACACGTATGACATGCAATATTAAGCAGAAAAATATGTTATGTAATTCAGTCTTCGTTTCATGAAAATCCATCCACTAGTTTCCTAAATATCATCAGAGATTAAGTTTTTCGCGCTCGGCCAATTAATTTCGGTCAATTAACATAGTATTTAATGAGGGTATAAATACAGTCGACTATCTAATAAACACTTCAGTCTTTGTTTCATGAAAATCCGTACACTAGTTTTCAAGTAAACTGAATTTCTCCATGGTTGTTATTACGACCCTCGATATAACGAAAAAGAGCGTTTTTTTTTTTTTACCGGAACTGTACCTCTACTAGTGCTGGTGGTGAACTCATGAAGAACTGAAGGGAAAGTGTGTGTCGGCTGCTTATATTCGTATTTGACTTTTTTCCTGCTGGCGAAAACGAAACTGAGCGTTTTTTTTTTTTTTTTTTTTTTAATAAATCGATGTATTCTTGAAATTTTTGTCGTGTTGGTATTGGTGTTTCTTTTTTGGCAACTACCAATGCGGTATTTTAAAAACTTTTTTAAAAATCATTTTCTTTTATTGCTGTACGCTAAACCATGCGCAATGGATGTTTAAACGGGACGGAAAGCCAATGGGCTCGAAATTGGTTAACTAAATACGGATGCAAACCGTGCAATGGGCCGTGTCAGTCTGGCTTAGCGGTAGGGCCTTGGCCTTTGACTTCAGAGGCTGGGTTCGATTCCCCGCTCAGGCAGTCTGACATATAAGTCCAAAAGGCAACGTAAATAGGTTTGCATCCGTATTTAGTTAACCAATTTCGAGCTCATTGGCTTTCCGTCCCGTTTAACCCATTATTTCACGCTTCTTGTGTGTTCCTTTCGGCTTTACTGGTGTGTGGCGCGCAATCAAGCGCCCCTCCAGTGGCGATTGGAAAAAGTGTATGCTTACATGTATATGTGTGCGTGTTAAATGCTGCCTATGGACGTTTCCTTTTGGCCGTGTCAGTCTGGCTTAGCGGTAGGGCCTTGGCCTTTGATTTCAGAGGTCCTGGGTTCGATTCCCCGCTCAGGCAGTCTGACATATAAGTCCAAAAGGCAACGTAAATAGGTTTGCATCCGTATTTAGTTAATGGATGTTTGCCGTGACGTCACCATGAGTTAGCCAATGACGAACGAGAACAACGGCTGTTTGGCCGTCTGATTGGACTAGCCCAGTCACGTGATATGCGTTCTTCTTTCTGATTAGCGTTTCAAGGCAAAATCAGACTGACTGCTTACGACTGCAACGTGACGCGGGATGGTGTAATTAGCGGAGCGAAATCATAGCCTATAACCATAGGAGTTGATTGTGTTTTGGTGGATAAGCAACTTGACTAAACCGGAAGTTTAAGAGCGCGGCGTCAAAGGACGTACCGCCACGCCAATCGGCACTCGCGGCCGCGCGATCGGAAATTTACACCCAACGCACTAGGTTTAATCCGTCTAAACCATCTTTCAACATGGCAGAGAAAGCAGACGACGCCTAGTATACCGCGGTACTAAACTGGTATAACGGTACTAAATTAGATTTAGTATTTTCTTTTCAATTTTTCTGCTGCTACGACATTTTAACTTGGTTAAACTTACTGTTGACACAAGAAGATGACTCATTCTACACCGGTTTTCTTGCAAATATCATGCATTCATAAGCACCCCGTCTCGTGTTACAAAAATACGATATTTACTTCCCCAACAATCGGCGTTAAGGTTTCGTTCGACTGTCAAACTTTGTTACAAAACACAATGGCACTTAACGCCTTGCAATATAACAATCTCTTATCTTACCTACGTTTGATACATCATAAACAATGTAGTACAGAGCGTACTTCACAGAAAATTCCACCGCCTACGAGCGGATCAACCGCGAATACCGCATGGGGGCTTGGTCAGGCGGAAGTAGCAGACGCGCTTTGTATTCTGGGTACATTCGTGAGTCACGCTTGCCATCGAAGACTACGCACTTCGGCTATGCATTTGAGCTGGGAGTTGCTAATCCATTCAAACACAATCAACTCCTATGCTATAACGAACACCAAATTGCAAATTATTGGTTGGTTGGTTGTACTTTTGTAGTGTGGGTGGAGCCCAAACGAAAGCTCGGATTGAAATGAAATTTGGCACATCGGTTTATACCCCCAAACGTA
>JAHWFP010177453.1:0-15276 GCA_023313725.1 Lithobius niger
TAAAAAATCTGTTTATTTTGTTGGACTCGTTTTAAAAAATCTGTTTAAAATAACGGGTTTATGATTCGATTTATACACAATCTGTTCTTCAGAGCCGGGTTTCCAATCGTACAGCGTCAGTTTTGTAGGCGGCACGTTGGTCCAAAAAGTACGTAAAGCAACTGCAGTAGCAATAAAACAAATAAAAATTTAGTGTATTTCTAATTTTTAAATACATTTCCATGTCTCACTTCAAACAGTACATCAGTTCTGCAGTGTGATAATAAAAATAATAATAAAATATAATACTTTATTCAGCCAGTCAGTAAATATTTAGTACAAATAAAAATGAATTATCCTAATGCCATAAGTAAGGCTTTGAATAGTCATAAAACAGTACTACAACTACAATTAAAATTTAACATTGCAGTTCATACTGTAATAAGAAACTCTGATAACTTGTAACTTAACATCATCTTTTATAAACCTATTAATGAACAGTGTACGTGATTTTTTTCGGATCTTTCAAAATTTTATTTAATCGTAATAAGAAGTGCATTTATTAATATTTTCACCAATATTATTCATTATGTTAGCAATATAATAGCGCGAGACGCTTTTACCATAATCATTTCTAATTTTAGGAATAATAAATTTTGTTTTCCATATTCGTTGAAAGTCTTTAAGTATCAATAAGAATTTTATTTAACAACTTTATTTTTAAAAAATACCTTTTCAGAATAAGAGCGATTTTTATCATGGTGACGTTTTTAATTTTATTGTCCATAAAAATTTCATCAATTTTTTTTTTATTTAGATTTCCATTTTTTATGTCATTTTAATAATTTTGTTTTGCAAACTCTGCAACATCCTCATCATATAATTAGGCGCATTCCCATAAATTTCGAATCCATATCTGATGTGTGATTCTATCCACACATAATGTTTTCATTTTTTTTTCTTTATAATTCTTTGGAGTAAGTAACATTTTTGCAACGTCACACGGAATTTTCGTTAATTAGGAACAAATAGTTTTCAAATATTAAAAATGGTTGGAGTGAAGCATATATTTTTCGGTATTTTTAGTAAGACATGGTATTTTAACGAACAAGTGTGACTGTTTTGGCTTTACTAATAAAAACCAGTCATTCACTTTGCCAAACTCTTAAAGGGATATACCTCCCAGCACCATTTTCCTCGATCCACCACTATATTTAAGAACGACCCGTAACTATATGATGCATTGCGCGCGTGCAATAACCATGACGTTTCATCTCTGTGTGTACATCTACTAATTTTCTAATAATTACCATGAGATCTAAAATCTAATAGACTAATGAGGTAAAAATTAAAATTAATTATTCCAATAGATCGCCGAAGCAAAATTATAAGACACTAGCCTAGAATATTATAAATTGTGATTTTAAAATACGTGAATCATTCCGGTTTGTGACGACACAATCGTTGACTTGATTCTGTCTTGTGTACTATTCCCAAAGCCAACCGAGATAGCAGCTATGCAAGGAACGTAGCTACCACCCCAGCCGACCTTGGTGCTGTAATTGCTCGGATGACGATCTGCGCGTAGCTGTAAGTTGGCACGCGGAATGTTACAAGGCAGGCCGGGTGTCCCTTTAACTGTAAATTACCCATCATAGTAGCAAATCAGTAATTGATCGAAAGCTTAATTATATCATCAGCAAATATGATAACAGTAGATTTATCAATAATGGAATCGATATCGTTTAACTATAATATAGAAGAGTAAAGGTCCCAAAACAGATCCTTGAGGAATGCCATATGCACGTCTCCATTGTTACCATAATCACTTTCGATCTTTTCTGTTGCTTAAGTAAGTAATTTTCTTTTTATATTTTTAATTTTGCCTCTCAAGCATATAGATTATCACATTTTCGGAGAAACGTTCCGTGACTGATTGCGTCAAAGACCGTTTGTAAGTCACAGTAGAGGGAGTTTGATTTAGAAAAATCAGGAGGCTGGATGAGAGTGTCTGTAGATGATTTCTTGTAGACAAATTAAATAAGTTATAGCACTTCCCACCGACAAATTACCACTAGTTGTATGGAAAACATGCCTCTTTTTTTTTTATCTAAAGGATAAGGTTGAGTTAAAAATTCTCCTATAAAATCACGATGTTCCTTTAAATTACACCCAATTTATGTGGAGTTTCATACAAAAAGTATGATGAACACACTGATTGCTTGCATGTTCAGCACCTGAAAGACAGAAGAAGCCGAGGAACCAGGAAGCAAGGATTTTCTAGACACTTTATTGAAAAAACTACTGACAGCTTCAAAACCGTGGAAACAATCACATCACGGTGATTGAGGCGTGTTTTTAGGAATCCCGGAATTGAGACTTGTTTAAAAATTCTGACTGCTGAAAGTGTCTCGTTTTTTTGGTCTAAAAATAACCCTTTCCTCCACCTTTTTTGGTAGTTGTTATTTATGTGACCTCCCCCGCCTCCTTGACTGGCCCTAAAAAATGCATGACTCCCCCTTTGAGATGGTCCAAAACATGCATGACCCCCCCCCCGAATGTTTTCCAGTACTCTCCCCCCCCCCTCCCCGACGATAAATAATGACAGGACCCTTACGATGTTTATGAGCGCGACACTATAGATCATTCTGCGAGTCCGCCACCACCCTTTAGGGCAGGTTTACGCAATTATAATTTTGTGGCTCAACTAGCTTTTACTTGGTGGTACTAAATGGATTGGCTGCGTCTTGCCTTTACCGGAGTATGCGGCGTTCCAGTTGTCTGTTCGTAGTAACCATGGCAACAACGCGGACACAAATCTTCTCCTCGTGTCTCACGACTCGACGTACGATGCCTGCAACATCACAGCGCCGATTTATGACAACAAGAAAACTATTTTTAACTGCAGTACAAGACAACGGATTGATTTCTGGATACCGGGGTTCGATGGTTTGTCTTCGATTCGATAACCCCGACATGAACGCCATGTTGGATTTTGATTTTTCGTTGCGAGCAGCAAATTATTCTACCGTCGTCTGATTACTGCCAGAAGCTGTACTCTGAACAAGAATAGCAAATTTTGGAAATAGCGCGAAATGACAACAATGTTGCAGCAATGTTTAAAATTACTGTTGCACTTTGTTCTTTACCCATGTTGTTATTTGTAATACATTAATTTGTTGTCTATTACCGCATTCCTTTAGTAGAAACGGGAAACCAATCGTAAATAAATAACGGTTGACTACCAAATAGTATTCGGCGTGCGAGAAAGTCTCGTTGCGTAAACGCGCCCTTACATCGGAAAAAAATTAGAAAAATTTACAGTGAAGCTGACGAATCGGAGTTTGGTACGGTCAATAAAATTTCTCAAAATAAAGTTCGTAGTAGTCTGAAAGCAATTAAATTGCTGAAAATCCGTCATCCTCCGGATCCATTTTTATTTCTTTTGCTCCCCTCCCAAACAATATCCATCTGAGTTCACCCCTGACTAAAGGAGACCTAAGTAAAAAACTTCGATTGATTGATTCACTCCAGTTTATCCGAAAAGTTTACAGTGTATTGACGCC
This sequence comes from Lithobius niger, assembly GCA_023313725.1. Taxonomy (NCBI): domain Eukaryota; kingdom Metazoa; phylum Arthropoda; class Chilopoda; order Lithobiomorpha; family Lithobiidae; genus Lithobius; species Lithobius niger. Next base: position 3,546 of record JAHWFP010177453.1, read on the forward strand.
TTAACGCGTTGTAAATTTAGACAAACTTGGTCGGGAGTATGTGGAAAGTCCATTAATAGAACACACCTCGTTTCGTTTGTTCAGACAACAAAACCGTTCGTGTTTTGGTGACGGCTTGCCTCGGCACTAACCGCTTCCTAACGCTCGACGCTTGGGATGCTGTGAGTCGGGCAGGACACCAGACAATGACTGTGTCTCTTATCTTTGGCCGGAACACCTTCTAACGTCACTCACATTCCTGGCATTCGTTATCTAGCGTGGGCTGCCACCTCCAACTCTGGCCCGCGTGTCGTTTCTGCCAAAGGTCGCTTATCGCACTCACTATTCAGTGTTAAATGTCAGTGTGTACAAACTAACGTTTGTCAAGGTGTGCTCAATACGACGCCACACGCCAATGATTTTTTGCTTTCTAAATGCAGCACGGCAACACTTGGATTTTGGTCACCTTAGCTGTAACGTTTTGACGTAGCTTTTTCTGTTGTGTACTAAATTAACAAACGTGGATCATGACTTGGTTGTGAAACCATAACGAAATTGTTTACTATAATTTTAAACGGTTTACACAATTTACAACGCAAATTACAAATTGCATCTGTGTCTGAAAACGATGCTACGCATGGGGCCCAGTCAGTAGAAGCGACGATCGGCAAGCTTGTTGGCTTGGGTACAAAAACCGTCGCTAGGTAAAACAAGTCATGTGACGTCATAAATGCCGGTCCGGAACTCTCTAGAAATGTCGGGTACTTTTGCCCATGCGTTACAGAAAGCTACTACTTTGCTTAAGTATAAATTCAAGGTCAATGACTCCAGAAGTCACACAATGAAAAACAACATTAGTAAGCACACTAATTTGGAGATGTTCAAAAGTGAACACACTGACAGTTTGACTAGCTTTTTCTGTTTATTCATGTTTTCCTCTTTGTGGTTGTTTACCTTACCTCGATGCTAATTTTCACTTGATCAATAGATTGGTCTTTTTTTTATTAGTATAAACCAACCAGTCTGCGCATTCTGTAGTAATGATCAGATAGAGTTTGCGTTTTCGAAGTGGATGGGGACACCGATTAATGTTTAAAAATTTATCAAAGTGAATCATTGGGCCTAAAAAATAACGAACCAAAGCATGGTTTAAAAGAAAAGCTCCCAGGCTCAACTGAACCACTTCCCAGCAATACACGTCCGGCATTAAAGTGTCCGCGACCTGTCTTGAGTTCGTCCCAGAACGACACAGATACTCAATTGTATGTTTTTGGTAGCAGAGTGCCTTGTTGATATCCAATATGGTTACAAAAACAATGGCGGCCGTCGATTAATGCCGTCCCCTCCAGGAAAAAGGAACCGCTCAAAAAATACATACAGGACTCAAGATAAACCGCGAACACAACAGTCGCATATGACCCATCCCTAAAGCAACAGACAGCATCAGGAATCGGCTCAAAGACCTTTTGGTATTGAACATTTTGGTATGGCATTTTGGTGTACGGACATTTTGACGCACGAATATTTTGGTGCACGGACATTTTCGTGCAACACCAAAATATTAAAACATGGTGGTTATGTACTCTTGTCATTTGCTGTGCAACTTCACTGTGGCTGTACATCGGACACCACAACTAATCACAAATTTAACAAAAGAGATTATAAAATATATATCATCACTAAAATATATGTGCACCAAAATGTTCGTGCACCAAAATGTCGTACACCGAAATGTGCGTGCACCAAAATGTCCTACCCACGCCAACATGTTTTGCATCAAATTGCTCGGTTTCCAGCAAAGAATCCACGGCAAATTACGAATGGTTCGTAAGTAAGTTATTTTTAGATCTGGAATGAGGCAAATGTAACTTCCCAGCTCCAACCATGAGGCCGAGCCGGTGAAATATTGCATTGTAACGCAAAAAAAAAAGAAGTTGGAAGATGTCATGCACAACGATAATCTAACTTTCTATGAACAATGACGTGTTAGTTTGTACGTAAAGGTTGTTTGCACGTACTACGTAAGGCTTACTAAACGACTCTAACATTGTGGTGATTTTTGCTTATAGTTAATTGATTGATTGTTTATTAAGAGCACTACGACCTAGTACATCATCAGCTCTAACCTAACCTAACAAAGGTCATCCACCAAACTTTACAAGCATGGTTTTTTTTCCCGTTTAAGCTAACATCTGTACCGGTTGGGGCATTTTTTAACACTAGCACTTGGCCCGAAATTTTTTATTTTTTTTAGCACGGTTTCAATTAATTTTAGCACAAACATTTTTTGAGCACTTGGCTTGAAATTACACTATAAAAACTAAGCATCTTAAAATTCATAAGATGCATCTGAAGTTCAGTTGTTTTGGTTGATAAGTCTCCTGAAAATCGTAAAACCATCTTAATTAAAGATGGAATGGAATGTGCTTTGAAGATTTTAAGATACCACCAGTTTAAGATGCGTCCTAATTTCAGACTTGTTTCCTTTAAGATGCCATTAAACGTAAGCTGCATCTTATTATCAGATGGAAAGGACGCAAAATAAATATTTTAAGATGTTTAGCTCTTTAAGAAGCCATGGTTTTCAGTTGCCAAATTCATCCAGTGTAAGATGGCAGCAATTTCAGATGTCCACGCAGTAAGATGGTTTACTTTTAAGTTGGAAAAGAGAGCCAGTTGCACAATTGTAAGATGGCAATTTATTTTAAGTGGGTAACTGGCAAAGACGGCAACATTTTAAGATGTCAACCTATTTTAAGTTACAAAACGTGTAAAGTTGTTAAATTTTAAGATGGTAATTTTTTTTAAGTTGTGAAACAAACAAAGATGCTATCGTTTTAAGATAGCACAATGTACTAAATCGGAAACGAAGTGAATTTGCCAACATTTTAAGGGGCAGTTTTCTGAGTTGCAAAATAAATAAGTTGCAGTGTTTTGACACTAAAGCAAAACGCTCTGAAACTTCACTGGTGCTTCGAGTGAAAACAAATATTGCCCATCCTAAGTAAACTGTAGTCATGTTCTTAAAAAATCAAACGGTCTTATTCTTTCTACAGCCTATGAATAACGTAAACGAATGCTAAAACATCTACATAATTAACGAAAGTAGCAAACTCTTTTGACTTCCATAACGATTGTAGACGCTGCTGTAAATTCAATGGTCGACTCTCGATTGCAAAAAAAAAAAATAATTGAATTTACTTCTCACTCCAACAATATTTACAACATTAAATTTCATAACGAGACATCGATCAACCGAATTTGTCCCACAAGCCGGCAAAGAGCGTCCCCGCCGCTTATAGCATCCTTTTGTGAGTGTCTGACTTGTGGCGCTAAAACGTTCTAACTTATAGTCTGGTTTTGCGCCAATCAATCGGATTCAATTTACACAAGAATGGAATGTCCGTCTCTCGTAGAAAGTTTGTCGTACTCACGTTCGAACTGCTGGAAAAAGTATCAAGTTGATGTTCTTTTCCGAATGTGGTAATTCCCCTTAATTGCAGGTAATTGGATAATTACACCAATTTGGGCTTCGAATAGAACGCTGCAGTCGATCTTAACACTGTGTTATGCTGGGGTGGCTAACTAACACAATTTTACATTCACTTTGATTTCATCCTTAACACGATGTTTACCACACTGGTCTAAAATTAAGTGACAAGGACTAAGATGTGTTGTGTGTGATACGTCATCTTCCACAAGCTGTTTCGCAGCTAAGATGACGAGTCTGTATGATATGAACAGCTAATGTTATAAACAAATAAAAATAAGATAGTTGAGAGACGTCATCGTTATGAGATGTCAGCATTATACGATGCCAGATATGTAAGATGCCTACCAAAGCATCGGGTTTTAAGATGCCAAACTGCTAAGATGGCGAAAACATCTTAAAAACGGATGCAAAATTTTAAAATGCTATAGCATCTTACTTTAAGACGGTGATATCGTCTTACTGCAAGATGCCAACAACGTCTTAAAAACGGATGCAAATATTACATCTTAGTTTAAGATGCTTATTTTTTGCAGTGTACTTGTGAGGCTGCTCGATTTGTGAAAGTGATAAGGAGTTCGCAAATTCCATCAGCACGAGTGGCTTCACTCGTTTTTCGAACGTTTTACTAAATTTTCAGATTTTTAAAATTCATATTTTGCTCTGGAGATGGTTTCGGATTGAAATGGGTGAAATGTTACGTGCGGCTATTGGGCGACTCAATAATACTGGGCTCGGACCGCGTGTGACGTCACTTCATACATTTGTGAAAGTGTAGTTCTCTGCTGTAACCCATTCCTGCCAAATCAAATACGAGCCGAGGCAACAGAATTAACGTAACATAACAAAAACAATGTGACAACAGCAGAAACAGGCTACAAGAACAGCCAGAGCATATTCTAGCAAAAGGGTTTTTACAAAATACGGATGCAAACCTATTTAAGTTGCCTTTTGGACTTATACGTCAGACTGCCTGAGAGAGGAATCGAACCCACGACCTTTGAAATCAAAGGTTCAGGTCCTACAGCCAAGCCATACTGGCACGGCCGATCAATTGTCCACGACCTTTGAAATCAACGGCCGAGGTCCGATCAATTGGCTGTGTCAGTATGGCTCAGTGGCAGGACCTCGGCCTTTGATTTCAAAGGCCGTGGGTTCGATTCAGTCCAAAAGGCAGCGTAAATAGGTTTGCATCCGTATTTTTTTAAACCCATATTGAGCCATTGGTTTTACGTCCTGTCTAATCTTGCGAAAAATTGACAGTCTGCTATTATTCACTTCAGAAATTCTCGACACATTTACGTTGCAGTTTAATGCCATCAAGCAGCGCTGGTGTACAACACCCGTATGTTTCTTTTCCATAGAGCACTTTAGCAAACACGGGTATGGTGTAAAAACTACGTCAATATTACGCACTGTATATTAGGTCAATCCCTTTTTTTCTAGATACAGTTTGACGTTAATTCCACGCTATATTCTTGGTTTTCTTTCCCGGAAAAGAAATGCATGGCACCCAAGAGAATAGCCGTCCATCCCTTTCATGACTTTACGGGGCGTAAATGCCTGTTAGCAACATTCAAGGTCATCCCACGATGAGAAATTCCTTGCATGGAATTTTGAGCCACTGCAAATGACCAAATAGGAAGACTGTCTTGTGTATTGTGCGTACGTTTGAGAACAAACTGCTGACTTAAATGACTGACTTCGCCTAAACTTTAGACGAAATCAGCCCTTTAAGTCAACAGTTTCTCAGATCTAACATGCTGATATGGACATCGATGGGTAATTCCATAATTTCGGATAAAAAGGAAAAATCAATTTTAATACTTTTGCTGACAAAAATATCTTCTACGTTAAAATACGAAGGAAAAGTAAGCTGTTAATGTTACCAGATTTTTTAAAAAACATTTATGTGATTTTATAAAAACAAAAAAATGGAATGCAATCCTTTCTTTTTTTCTTTCCTTTAACATTCTTTTTCAGTTTTCCGTTTCGTGGAAATTATTGGCCTGAAAGATTCCCTTAAATATCGCCTCGTTTCCATGAATATTTGCTGAAGATGAAATTCAGATTGGAACCGAATACTGTCAAACTATAGCTCATTTTAAAGCTTTAATTTTGTGATTGACTACGTTTAGTGATTCGGTTGAGACGAGCTCGACACTGCGAAGACTCCCGACAAGGTCAACAGTACACTGAAAATTCTCGATTAAAAAAATTCCTTTGTCTAAAAATAAAAGATTAAACGAAAAATAAAAACTTGGACACTCAACTGATAATTTTCCTCTGTTCAGTTGCACATCAAGGCATTTTTTTTTGGGCAGGGGGGGCGTTGGACGGTGAGGGGAACCAAAAAATTGGCATTCAAAACGGAGACCGCCATTGTTTTGCTGGAACGCAAAGAAATTAATGCCGACAGATGTCACTTTTCGATTTCGACTCGCAGCCGATTGAGATAGCTCTATTGGCTGTGAGAGCTCAAGCGTCCGACGGTCTTAGCTGGCCACTACAACTGTCGGCCAGCTAAGGCCGTCAGACGCTCGAGCTCTCACAGCCAATAGAGCTATCTCAATCGGCTGCGAGTCGAAATCGAAGAGTGACATCAGTCGGCATTAATTTCTGCGCGTTCCAGCAAAACAATGGCGGTCTCCATGTCGTGTTTTGGTGATGCAATAATTAAATTGTTGTATCGGACGTACGTAACGTATTCTTACCGCAATTCTTGTGTTTAGTTATTGTGTAAATGATCCAAAAGTAAAGCATGCATGTCAAAATGGATGTAATTGCCCTTTAAGTGAATATATCATGTTTCTCAGATAATGGGATGGACGCCCACTGACCAGCCGTGAACAACCGCAAGAAAATACAAGAATAGAGTCTTTTATGTTCGGCTGAATAACGTTCCTTTTTGGACTTGTTCACACACACAAAAAGGAGCAATAAGACGTGTAAAATCACCAATATTGAATAACCATGTATAACCATGTATAAATTTCGTATATTCCGGCAAGGAGTTTCCGGCAGTGCTGATGCGGATTGGGGAGTGTTAGAAAGTTTATCGTTCCCGCGCGAAGTATCCCCCCCAACAATTCTGATTGCGCACACCCAGAGTTTCTATCTTGATCTACTCCGGCAGTGGGTTACCGGCTGTTATAATTGTGGGAAGCGTTGTTAATCATTCTCGCGCATAGCGCTGCCCCCGCAGTTCTGATTTAAGCCCTAACCAGTCTGGCTGCTCGCGGCTGCACGCCGACGCACTATGGTGTTAAAAAGACTTCAATATTCGTCCTTAACCAACCACACGATTGCTACAACTTTGACCTTGTAGGCACGTAGTCACGCATAGCTTCGCACGAAATTTTCTTCTGTCTGGAAAGGCCTTTAGAGTATAGCAGACTGGTCGCAAAGGCTACGATTAATTTTCACGTTTGTGCAAGTGGGAGACTGCGATTTGGGCTGTACGCCAAAGCTACGTTTTTACTTCTGCTCACAAATGAAACGGTTGCAAGATCGTCAGCTTTAAGGGTGGGTGGACGCTAAGTGCCTCGGATTCCCTGTAAAGCAATTCATTAACAATTTTGGGGTATTTGAAACGTTTAAAAAGACGATTTTTCAGACAACTTTTTTAGCTGCAATAAATGCTTTATTTGTTTATTTTTACCAAGTTAGTATTTTTTGATCGGGTAATCATACCACGCCATCGACACAATGCAGTAGTCTACCATTTGCTTGGTTCATTATTGCCTGGTGTTAATAAAAAGGCACCACTGTTACTAATGCATAATACTTTACGATGGTAGAGCCATCATTTCCACTGTCCAATTTTCGCTGAACGGACAGTTCAAGTAATTTTGTAGTCGCGTTAATTTACAATCATGGTGTTAAGGAAAAATTAAAGTTAAAGGAGTGGGGTTACTGCTGCAAGTATCTTTTCCCCAAATTTGCTCACTAGTCATGTAAAAATGGGTAAAAACGGATGATCAGTGAAACGTAAAACAACAACTAAGCTTCCATCTTGGTGAAGTGTATTTTTACTAAATAAGAATAATGTTAGACCTATATTTTAACGCTTAAACTGTTGGCTTCATTATCGAATGCTAAAAGGGACGAACAGTAAAAAGGAAAACAATACATAAGCTGTTATTTCGGGGGAGTGAAAACCTTTAACCTTGAATCATGAAGCTAACATTTTAAGCTGGGAAGCTGGTGAAAAAGCCTTCAAAATGGAGTATTCAAACATCAACATCGGTCAGGGAGAAATGAAAATATTTTCAATTTGGTTTATTACCGATCTATCTATTGCTAATATCGGTAATACTCGAGATCAGTAATCGGGGTCGGCACAGCCTTACAAAATATGCTTTTAGTTCCTTACAGTTAACAAACACATGTCTGCTAGTGAGACTGCCTCTTTATCAGCAAACACTCTTTTAACTGAAAACTGCTTATGACGTCACAGGTTGGTCAGGAAAACTAATCAGAAAGAAGGAAACTTTGACCTGCCAAAATAAACTTTGTGCGAAGAAACTATGACGTCAAGAACAAACTATGACCTCGCTGTTGTTTGGCTCTTGATTCTTGGCTATTGGCCCGTTTTGTCACCCTGATGGTTCCTCAACCCCATTTCAGATTCCGGATTTCTTTTTTTTTTGTTAACCCTTGTCAAGACACACCCGTGCTACTGGTCCTTGTGGTTTTCGCGTGACGCGCGGTCTAAATTTCCATTGGAGTGTGATCAGCTGAGTTCTGCTCCAATCAGAAACCATGAATTATACCAAAGTAACGATTTTCTTTAGGCTGTTCAAGAAACAATTTACAAGTACGTTTTGATAAGGAGCCCAGAATCAATACTTACGCAAAATCATAAAACAACCACAAGGGTGATATCATACAAAAATCCCATAAGAGTAAAGAGGCCCATCAAGTTTTTGCAATAGAAAGTAGTGATATCATAGCCAAAATGGCTGCCACCAAGTTTTCCGTCCCAACCCTGATCGCTCAACCTTAACTGACACCTCGGTGATTATTAGTTAATCCTGAGTGATCACGGTTCGGACCACACACTTGGTAGCAGCCATTTTTGCGTTGATATCACTACTTTCTACGGCGAAAAATTCATGGATCTCTCTACCCTTATGGGTTTTTTTTTGCATGATTTATAATACAGTGTTATTCTCGCTCAGTGCGGAGTGTTTTTGTATAAGTGTTCAAATTTAAACCTTCATCTCATTTTATCTCCAACCAGCACGTAGCTATAATAACTCCAAACTCGCACATTTTTTTCCTAATAAACACAGTGGCAAGGAAAACTTCGAGTCAGATCATAGGATATTCTGCCTAATTTAATTACAACGCGTTGGGTGTTGCGGGTTGTCTGTTTTCTGTTATTTTCTTTAACGCTATCATTAATATTATCCCGACACTTACGAAGTCTTTTTTCTTTTAATCTACCTCATCCAAGAAGAAGAGCGGACAAAAATAAAACGGCCAGTATTCGCCTGTCACGTTAGAGAAATGTGCTTGAGTTGGAGGAATCCAACTGGAAGTGACACACTGTCAGCCAAGAGGCCCGAGGACGATGAGCAAAAATGACATTAAATGAAAATGATTCGATTTTTTGATAATGCGCCGATGAAATTTTGTGCAGCGCAGAATAGATGTGGAGCGTTGTTCTGCCACCCGAGATCTGAAGAGTCCCATCAAGAAAAACTGATAAGAGTTAATTCCATTTGTATGACCACTCAAAACTCGAGAATGGACTGGTCACCGCAGTAAACTTTGTTGGACTTTAAGAACCCATTCAGTGTAGGCAAGCAAAAAAAAAAAAAAACGAGTCAGTAAGGCTTTTGACACAAAAACACTTAACGGCAAATAATAAATAAATCAATAAACACAAGTCATAGCAGCCCAGGACTTGCAGTGGACCCGGCCATTTACAAAAAAAAAAACTCACGTTTCATGAGCTGGTCGGAAATCGAACACAGGTCTTCCGATACGTGTAGACTGCTCTACAGGCGTTGACGACACGGGATTTTTTTTTCGTCTAGATGTGCTTTGCTACGACAGATGTTTGTTTATTTATCACCTTAGTGCAGTTTCATGGCTCTTTAAAGACAGATAAAGTAGTTTCACGTATTTGGAAATTCTGTTCTAATCTTAGGACTGCTTTATGCGTATCCCACGCCAAATTGACTAGGCACACTTGGAACATACAAAAGAGGGTCCGTTAAGAACAATGCCGATCTCCGTTCCTCTTGCGAGGTACTGTGAGTTTTCATCCCAAACGACCTTGTTATCATCATTTCGATATCCTAACGCCACACCCTAGAGATCACTGAGCCTTTGCTGTGACGGTTGTAGGCAGGCCCGGACTGGCCATAGTGCCAGGGTACCAATGGCACATGGGTCCTCACCTAGATTGGTATGGGGACCTTTTCAGATTTTATAGTTACAAGTGAAATTTCTGTTGATGAATTTTTCTCGTAATTTCCTGGTTGGTCTTAAAATCTGGTGCCTTCCCTAACCATTTCATAGCTGTTTTTAAATGGCTAGACTAGAAAGACAGCTTAGGGACCAGCCATTATTTATCACTTGGGGAGTAAGAAAAAGGTATGACATTTTCCGCAGTCAAAATTCCTAAAAACTCCTCAGCTTCTGGGGGACAAGCACCCCCCCCCCCCCCCGACATCCCGTGATATGAGTGTTTACCCGGTTTTAAATCTATTAGTATCACTACTACCTACTGTACTATTTTTTATATACTTTCTAGAAAAGCCTTGCCTCCTTGCTCCTTGTATGAAACTGGACATAAGTTTAATTCAAGCTTGTCCCTTTCGTTAAAAACGAGGGATGTTTTCCTTACAACTAGTGGTAACTCATCGGTGCGGAGTACTGCTTACTTAATTTGGCCACAGGAAAACATCTGCATGCGAAAAGCGAATTTTTTTTTGTTGGGCGGGGTGTCACAGTATTATTGGACCTTGTATGGAGAGGTGACGATTTTTCAGGGTTTTAAAGTGGGTTGGAGGGGGGGGGGGGAAGGCATGGAAAAATTTGGTGGTCACACTTATTTCTCCCCCACCTCTATAAATAATGAACGGTTCTTTATAAGCTCCCATAATTCCTCCCCCCCTACGAAACTTTTCGGGGCCTTTTAAAACGTCATGGCACTTGGGCCCAATGCTTCCATCAGGGCCTGGTTGGAGGGAGGGCAGAGAGGCGAGTCCCTTCCCGTGGCGTACTAATCACTGTGCAGATACATCCTGCCTTCTCCCTCCCGCCAAAAAACAAAAACAAAAACAAAACAAAACATCCTAGTCTGCATCGCAACTTCCTCCTCAAAAGAACTTCACATGCAAAATGGCGTTCAACAATTCAGCTAAGAAAGTCTAGGTAGGGGATGCTCAAAATCCTCCGGAGCCCTTAATAAAGACTAATTTTCAGCAATTTCACCATAGTGTATGGGCAGAACAGTAACGACGTCGAACCAGGCATTTCACAATTTTATGACTTTTGAGCACTTTTCATAGCAGTCCAGTACTTTCCAACACTTTTTCGCAGTAGGTCCTTGCAATTTCTCAGATTTTCACATCTTTCTGGAAAAAAGTGGTAATCTGAGATTCAACTTCGAACGAATGTGAAGACGCCAAACACTATGACCTCTGGTGCAAGAGAAGGCAAAGCAGAAGAAAAGTTTGGTAGGAGTGGTTTCTGTGAGACCATGCGATATTTGGTAAGTGAGAATGAGATGTCCATGGTTCTGTCTAGTTTCAGCTGTACGAAGAGTCAGATAATGAAGAAGAGCGTTGTATAGAGGTGTCGAAGTGGTCTACACTGTTTGGTTAAACAACGATGACAAGTCCCAACGTGGGAAAAATACGACTCGCAACAAGATAAACTCCTTAGAACAATATTCAGGAATGGGCCAAAGGAACGTTTTAAAAAGGACCGCAAAGAGTTAAGTAGAGCGTTTGAAGAAGGACTTGAGAACGAAGTGGGCCTTCATTACAGCTTTGCCAGTAACGAAATCAGTATGTTGAAGGGATTTGAGGGAAATGTTAATTATTAAGTATGCCCAGATCAGAGTGGTTCGTTAGTGTGTCTTATTTTGAATATAGTGTAGCAACGTGGGTTGTTATGGTGAAAGCATATAACAATGCCTTTGTCAGGATGTAGGTTGTCATTAGCATTTGCCCACTTAACCACAAGGTCGAGATTTTTTTGGAATGAAGCTGAAAGACAGGAAGGTGAAAAAAGGTTAAA
>JAHWFP010177461.1:0-12795 GCA_023313725.1 Lithobius niger
CGGAAGGGCTTGTGTATTGGTGATGTTGGAGAAAACTGAAAAAAAAAACGGAAGAGCACTACATACAGTCACTCTAATAGACGTAGTGTCGTTCATTCCTGCACGACAGTATCTTGTGAATAGGTGATGTAGTCTTCGTGCCGAACATTTTAAAACAGAATGAGCAATTTGTGGAGAACGGTTGCTGTCGAATTTGTTATCGGTAGTAAATCTAAGATTTCAGGGATGCTGCCGGTGTGAAAAAATGTGAAAAATGTTAAAATTTGCCAGTGGTAAAATAATATGTGAAAAATACGACTGTTGGTGTGAAAAAAAAATGAAAAAACGCACAAACGAATTAAAAACAATCAAATTATCCGTCCTAATTTTGGGCCCAGAATTGCACAGGCATGCCTTTGGTTAGAACACACAAAAGAAAATTGGTTGGTTTACGGGCGGAGTCGCTTTGAAGTCGCTTTGAAGTTGCTTTCGCTCTCTTGAGTGAAATTACAGAGAAATAACCATGGTTACTGGAAAAGAAAAAATTTGTATTAAGAAATGTGAAACTAGTGATATATGAAAACGAAGAAATAGTGATAAGAAAATGAACGTAAGTACGTAAAAATTGTGAAAAAAAAAAAACCAAGTATGTGAAAAATGTGAAAAAAAATTAAAAGCGGGTATGCGAAAAATGTGAAAAAAAAAATAAGAACGGGAATGTGAAAAAATGTGAAAGAAAATGGTACTTCCGGCAGCACTCCTGAGATTTAATTAATTGCTCAGCTTGCTTGTGTGTATACTCGGCGTGTATTATTCAACTTCCTTGTGAATTGTTATGTTCGCTGCAGGTGACAACTGCTGTACAGATCTAAAAAAAAATTAGGTTTCAGATTTTCTAATGGATTACGCAAAATTTGTGTGTGTTAACAGAGTAAATTTTTTTTGTCGTTTCAGGTATGTCAATGCTGATTGTCATTCTTTAGAACTCTTGACTACGAAGTATTTGGATGCATCAGCAAATATTGTAAGTAGTGTTTGAATTTAGCGAATTTTTCATGACCTTCCGTGCGTAAAGGTGGTTAATTAATTGCACTACGTTCCATCCAGCGTTCTCTCCCGTGGCTTACTTCCCACTTATCACTTAAACCTGTGTGGCAATTTCGCGCGTATAAAGTCGCCTTAATATAAATGCACATGTTTCACCGTCTGTGAAAACTAGGAGAAATAAATGACCAGAATATATCTTATCGCAGAAAAAAAATGTCACGAGATTCGTGGCACCAATTGCATGTATAACAGGAAATAACACACCAATCGCAAAAATAAGATGTCTAACAGGAAGTATCACACTAATCGCAAAAAAAAAGTGTGTAACAGGAAATATCACACCTATCGCAAAAAAAATAGTGTGTTCAGGAAATATCAACAATCGCAAAAAAAAAAAGAGTGTAACAGGAATGTCACACCAATCGCAAAAAAAGTGTGTAAAAAAACGCTTAAAAGGACGCAAAGCCAAATGGGCTTGAGAAGGGTTAAATAAATACGGATGGAAACCTATTTATGTTGCCTTTTGGACTTATGTCAGACTGTCTGAGCGGGGAACTCAAAGAAGAACGACAATTTGGTACGACAAGGAGCACGTATAGGCCATTTTTCGCTTAACAAACCTACTTCCGGGTCAGGCCAAGGATTCAACGAAGGAGGCCTTTTTGCGGGAAGGAGGCGGCCATCTACAGTAAGGAGACGGCCATGCTGGTGTTAATGACATCATATTACACCAGAAAAAGCGCATCTATAAAATGAGACTGTTGGCTTGCTCGATAAACGGAAAATCATTTTAAAAATGATCTCCATTTGCTTTTTTACTAAAGTAAATGCCTTTTTTCGTCCGCTAGCAACGTAGACATAGATATTTTATTTTTTGATACTTCCGTTTTTCGAACATCCACCAATCACGTGCTTCCTTGCAGCACACTGATTGGCTGTTCGGGCTAATTTGTGGCGGAATTGGTGAATATGACGTCACACACACCGGTCCCAAGTCAGTACATTTTCACAAACACAATACTACCGGAAGTCTGGAATGAACCATCTTCTCTAGTCGCGCCATGTTTGAGGGAACTGAGCCCACAACTTTTGAAACCACATGCCGAGGTCCTACCACTGAGCCATACGAACACGGCCAAACGGAAACGTCCATAGGCAGCATTTATCACGCACACATATACACTGGTGTACGGTGAGCAAGCAAGCTTCCCTCCAGCGGCGATTGGGAAAGTGTATGTTTATATGTATATGTGTACGTATTAAATGCTGCCTGTGGACGTTTCCTTTATGCCGTGTCAGTATGGCTCGGCGGTAGACCTTGGCATTTGCTTTCAAGGGTCGTAGGTTCAATTCCCCAATCAGGCAGTCTGACATTTAAGTCCAAAAAGCAACGGAAATAGGTTTGCATCCGTATTTATTTAACAGGAAACGCGACGCTAACAATGACGTAAACAGAAAAGCAAGCAAAGCAGTTGCACAAGAAAAACTTCAAAGAGATTGTCTTGTTTCGTGGCTTGATGAGCCCCACTACCAACCAAGCTTAGGCCATACTAAAAAGAAAATGACACTTAAACATCCTATAAAAATGGAGTAACAAGCCAAACAACAATTTGAAACATAATACTATCAGACCTAAGCAACCAGAAAATGTACAACAGGGAGCGTTGACCTACTTCTTGGGAATAAGTATTGCAAGAATTTTGTTTGCTTCCTTGAAAATGAGGCTCAGGATTCCTCGAAGCGTCATAATCTCTGAACAAAAATGATGTCAAAGTAGTGACGTCAGAACAAAGATGGCTGCCGCCAAGTTGCGACATTAGTAGCCAAGCTAATCCCACCGACTATTACTTCACAGGTTAAATGAAAATGTTAACCATTGCTACGGGTTGTTTCATATACGTTTCATATAACCTTTGATCTAACAGTCGGTGGGATTAGCTTGGCAACTAATGTAGCAACTTGGTGGCAGCCATTTTTGTTCTGATTTCGCTGTGTTGATTGGCTGAAACTATAGGCGGGTTCTTTCACCCTTGTGGGTGTTGTTTCAGATGCGATTTATAAACACGAAATGTAGCAAGCACATGATGTATGTCGTATAGCTGAATGAGGTATCCAGAGGTATCTACCAACCCCCAAGATGGCTGCCAGCCTACAAGGAGGAACGCTTTAACTCCCTAAAACTCCCCATCTTCTTCCTCAAACACTATTGCCTAGAGTGCAACCTTCGGTAAACTGAATAGGACGGATACAGCAGATTGCCCGCGTGCCAATTTAGTCCGGTTAAAGCCCAAAATATCCAATGTTTCCTGAGATGGGATGAGATTTTGGCGGTTAGAAGACGAAGTAGGCATTGGGCCCTGCGGAGCCAATGTTAGGGCACGCGCTATGACGTTGGTTGCTTGGTCGCTCGGTCGGACGGCGTTGGTGGTGGTGGTGGTGGTGGTGGTGGTGGTGGGAAGACGAACGACAACTGGAAGAGCTGATCCGGTCGGTGGTTGATTTGGAAGGACCCTTCCCTTCCTCCACCCCCTGCATCGCATGGTGTCGGATTCTGTGTAATCCAATATTGGCTCACCATTTCTCACATTGGCTAGGCCTTAGCTAGGCGAGCTGCTAACTTGACAGATATTTCGTGGGAGCAATTTCTGTAATGGAATTCTTTTGTAGCTGAACCAGGTTTTCTGCCTTGTCTGCTGCATAGACGTAGGCAGGCGGCTCTTCTCTTGACTGTCGTGGGGCCGGGGGCGGCCCCCCCCCCCCCTCCGGTATACATTTCTTTGCTTTCCTCTTAGTTCGCTTCTTTGCTCTTCGTCTCCTGTCTAGGTCCTCGTTTTTTACTTGACATTTTTTTTTTCGTGGATGAAGAGAAAATAGGAATATCGACTGGTTTTTAAAGGTTTGCAGATCCGAACGTATCTTCCGAAGTGGGTTGAACTTGTATCCTGTAATTCCTTCCAGTCTAACCTTGCAGTAAAAGGTATGTTAGATCCCTTCCTTATTTCTGAGGAGGTCCTGCGTGTTGCGAGTGGGAACACAATCGTGCAATGGAAGTGGTAAAGTGAGCCCTCAATTCTTTTAAATTTCTATTTTGACACGATTGAAGTTCTGCCATCACAAACCGTATATCAATAATGATTTTTTTTCAGTCACCAGAGTATAAACGGGACAGAAAGCAAATATTTATGAAACTGAATATTTAGGCCATGTCAGAATGGCTGAGTGGTAAGACTCCGGCCTTTGGTTTCAAAGGTCGTGGGTTCGATTCCCCACTCAGGCAGTCTGACATTTAAGTCCAAAAAGCAACGTAAATAGGTTTGCATCCGTATTTATTTATCACCAGAGTATCTAGTGCGAAAACATTTTCCAAGAATGTTTTCATTAAACCAAGATCGAAAGTTAGCGGTTTGAAGGTGATCAGCTACCGCCCTACTTCTAACTGCCATAGTATAGGGCAACTGTTTAAACGTGAATACGTGACCCTGACTACCGGCATGCTGCTTTTGCAATGGAAATATTGCCTGCCTATTAAATTTGTGTTTCGTTCCAATGCCAGGGCCTAAGTTCTCTCACCCTTGGAATTTATCTTCCAATACCTTTAACTCCTTACATTCCAGGGTAGGCCTACTTCCAGATGGGACCCTTTTTAAAGTTCCTTGTTGGTACCGCAACTGGATCTCTCATTATCTAGGCTCGGAGACCAAGTCCCTAACTACTCGGCTGTGCTGTGTTTGCTTAATGTTCCCTAATTTTTCTTGTTGAACTTGTTTTGTCTCCTTGCACAAGTGTTTGTCTTGCTATGGAAGTCGCTGATGATAGAATGCTGCAAAGATAAAAGAACATCATACAATAAAACGGACAAAATAAAACACTAAATATTTATGAAACCTGATAAGTCTTTATTATGGCCTTATATTTTCTTGAGATAATATGGTGGCGATTCAAAGCAGTGCTAATGGGGTCTGTTAATGACTGTTGACTTGACCAATAATCTCTCTCTCTTAAAACTGTTTGAGTAGTGATCCACCTCTCTTAGAACTGTCTGAGTAATAATCCATCTGTCTTAGACTTGTTTGAGTAATGACCAGTCTCTCTCTTAGAACTGTCTGAGGAATGACCCTTCTGCTCCAGAACTGTCTGTGTAGTAATCCATCCTTCTTGGAACTGTCTTGAGTAATGATCCATCTCTTAAAAGTGACTGCCTAATAATCGGTTTCGCTTAGAACTGTTTGAGTAATGATCTCTCTCTCTCTTAGAACTGCCCGATTGATGAGCCATCTCTCTTGGAGCTGCATGAGTAATGATCCATCTATTAGAACTGTCTGAGTGATGATCTATCTTTCTTAGAACTGTCTGAGTAATGATCAATCTCTCTTAGAATTGTCTTAGTAATCGCACGTATCTTGCATAATTGTCTAAGTAATGACCCGTCTGTCTTAGAACCGCCAGAGTAATGATCCTTCTCTCTTGGAACTGTGTAAGTAATGAGCCATCTCTCTTAGAACTGTCTGCATAATGATCGTCTCGCTTAGAACTGTTTGATTACTGATTCGACACTCTAAGAACTGTCGGAGTAATGACCCGTTTCTCTTAGAACTGTCTGAGTAATGGTCCATCTCTCTTAGAACTGTCCGAGTGATGATCTGCCTTTCTTAGAACTGTGTAATGATCTATTTCTTGTAGAATTGTCTGAGTGATGACCCGTCTGTCTTAGAACTGTTTGAGTAATGATCTGTCACTCTTAGTACTGTCTGAGTAATGACCCATCTCTTAGAACTGTCTGAGTGATGATCTATATTTCTTAGAACTGTCCAAGTAATGATCCATCTCTCTTAAAACTGTCTGAGGAATGATCCATCTCTGCATCCTATTAGCCACTCCTCCAAGCAATCACTACCATCTATGCAGACATTAAGAAGATCTTCGTTGGTGTTAATCGCTAGGTTACTGTAGAGAAGAGATTTAAAAAAACACAAAGCACAGTCTCTTCCAACATTTTTATAAAAGAATGTCAACCCACCACAAATGAACGAAATGTACCAACATCTACTCTTTTAGAAAGTAGAATCTCGTCCTACATTTGTCTAAAATAATGTACCCACCATAAGTGAACGAAGTGTGCCAACACGTACTCTTTTTACACTACTAGCGTACTGTTTATACTACTGCCTAACATCCTTTACGTTGTGCTTGGCCCATTAACGCGGCAGAGAGTTCGAATCCAAGTTTATGTGGCAGTTGCCTTTATTAAAGCCCGGAATGCCAGGTTTCCATTTAATGAAAACAAATTCCAACCTTGCCATTGGGGAGCTGTAACGCAGCAGCAAAACGCATGAACCGAGCGTAACTCGCTTGGGAGTTTGAACGAGTCTCGAACAAAATTTTCTTCTCTCTCTCTCTCTCTACTTTCCAGCAAGAAAGACAAAAAGCAAGATAAAAAAAAAAAAACTTCACTCAGAACGAGAAAACGTATAATCGTCAGAAGTAATCGCTACCAACATTACTTTTTAATGTTAACTTGTCAGCAACGAGAGACAAAAAATGTAATTAGCGAGGAGTAAGACAAGCTCAAGCGACAATGTCATTTTGCAATGACAACGACCCGCCATGTTGAGTCTACTCTCCACCCCAGAAGAATTGAAATTTCTTATTAACAGCATTTTTCTAATGCAATTGGCTGCAGTGAGGTTTAAGTCGCTCCTTCGCTAAGAGTGACTTTAAGGGACCCCAAAGACATCAACGCAGCAGGTAATAACTCCCTGGGAAGCAAGTAAAGTAGAAATTACAGTACCCTCGGGCCCAGTCGCTTAGCTTTCGGCCGTAACGCAATGGAGACGAAAAGTATAGGCCACAGATAGACGAGGAGCAATGGGAGAGAGAATGCAACCACCCGCTAAAATGGGTTTGTCCATTTCGGCACGCCGCGTAAAGGCAGGAAAAGAGAAGAGAGGGGAAAAAATACAATAAAAAACGAAGATTAGCCACCCTTATTTGAAGGTGATGAAGCCATAGAAGTAGAGTTAAAACGTTAAGTAAATGCTCGTTTGCGCGGGCCTGCATGGGATACCTGAAAAAATAATTGCGAGGATGATTTAGGGTTAACAGTTAGGCTTATTTTCAACCCCATTATGTAATCTTTGTTGCGCTCGTGGCGCAGTTCTGGGGTACCAGCTAAGTGAGCGCAAAGAACCGAGGAAGGTTTAGGTTTATCACCTAAGCCTATTCCACTCCCATTATGCCACGTTATCTATTACTAAGTTAGTTCTATTTCCGGAGAAATATAAACCACCAGATAACGAAACACCCAGACACTAAAGCAGTGTATACACCGTTCTGTTCTGCACCAAAGTAGTGTGGGCAAAGGAGGTAAGCAGATTTAAGGAGCCGTCCCAAATAATCCTATGCAAGGGGGGTCGGGGAGGGGGGGAGGGGGCGTAGAGTACACAATTTCGGGGTGGGGGAGACCGTTTGTGAGGTCACGTAATTTGTTTTCTACAAAATATCTCTTAGCGGTGCTATAGTAATATATAACGTCCGCTAGGTCTATGAACTTCTGCTGGTCCTCCATTACCTATACAAGTCTATGAGACCTTGCTAGGTTATATTGCCCGTATGCTGGTCCTGCAAATTTGTTCTAGTCCTATGAAGTTCTGTCAGACTCATAGTCTATGAAATTTTGCTACACCTATGACGTTTGGGTCGTCTACACTTTCTACGCTGCCACTGGTAGTAACGAACTTCCTGTAGTCGTCAGCGTACTGTGATAGGCCTATGAACTTTTGGTAGTCCATCCTATGCTACTTAGGCTAGTCCTGTTAGTTCGTACTAGCCGTATGAAGTCCTGCTTGCCGTTAACGAAGCAAGCAGTCTGCAGTAAAGACTGGCCTTGCACTAGTCTGAGAAAGAGAGAAAAGACAACTTCCCCGACTGGGACTCGAAGCCAGGACTTCCCATTTACTAGCCGGGCGCTGTAACCACTGCGCTACCGGGGCGTGTACTGGCTACAGGCTCCAGCCGAGCTAAGTAGCTGTTCAGTCTTTCTCAGTGGTGACCTAGAGATTACAAACAGTGGTTAGAGCGCCCGGCCAGTAAACGGGATGTCCCGGGTTCGAGTCCCCGTCGGGGCAGTTGTCTTTTCTTTCTTTCTCAGACTAGTGTATTGTGTATCCTTACAAGGCCAGTCTTTAATGCAGACTGCTTGCTTCGTTAACCCTTTACCTTGTGATTTCTTTCTTTATTTCCTGCTTGCCGTAATATCACTGAATCTGTGGCATTTCTCTGTGTCATTCCCCATCTTCAACCGTTCCTACGAACTTGTGCTAGTTCTGTCAATTTGTGAGGATCCATCGCATGTTTACTTATGCTATAGTCCTATATATGCACTAATCTGATATTTTACTTATTCTAATCGTCTGAACTTTTACTAGTACCTCTGACGATTCTTATATGCAAACTGCGCAATGTGTAAAAACATGGCGGGCTTAAGGTAAAGAAACTGGACTTGAGTTGGAAAAGGGTATTCCTATTGAAGGCGATGGGAAAGTCCAGGGAAATTCAACATTTCAGCAGTATGGGATTCTTATCTTCTTCCCTTCCAAAATTTACGACGATCTTCCCCCCCCCCCCCCCACGTCTCGCGTCCCCCCCCCCAACATATGCTGGAATTTGTTTTTCATTAAAAACCGGCTTGACGTTTAGTGCCTTAATCAAGGAAACTTTCCCATAAAATTAACGTCGTATGGAACAGACCCTTTTTACTGCTTATTTATTGGGACATTTTGGCGTAAAACGACGACCAAACGTTAAGAGTTAGCTTGAAATTCCCACGCACTCCTAAAAAAAAAAACGAACTGTACAATAGAGTGTCCTGCGAATATGGAAAACACTATTCATTGCATGTAAGGAACATGTCGATTAATGCGGAAAACGATTCGATTTGTTGCGCTATCTTAGAGTTGATAAAGAAAACAGGAAAACAAGCCAAGCAACGAAAATCATGCACTAGAAATAGCGTAGTGCAGTAAGCCGCCTTTACGCACTTACGTTTCCGTCGGAGTGACATGACCCGGATTCGAACTGGCAACCCAATTCGTCTCCATATCACTGACTCAGCGCCTTTATCGCCATGGCCACTCCTCCAGTGGCATAAAGATGACTCCCTGAACCCATTATTAACGTCACAGCAGTGACCATGGCTCCATTCAACCGAGAATGCTTGCAGCTATGGGCAATGGAAAAGGAAGACAAATTGTAATGGACCATTTTAATTCTAGCTTATGATTTTTGCTGTTTGAGTTGTTTTCCTCTTTCCTTTATATAATTTGTAGCGATTTATGTGTACTTATTAAATGATCGAGTTGAAACAAGAAAAAAAGCAGTCTGTTTTAAGGGACCCCAATGCTGGGCGTGATGCACCCATTCGATGTTAATAAAATGAAAGTAATAATTCGTATTGGTTGTAAAAAAAAAAAATTTCCAGTGACGCGAGCTACCAAGGTGACAAGTGATCAGTCACAGGGTCTATAGGGCAGTGACACGACGTAATATTATTCTGTATAACTCTATGGTGGAGCCAGTAAGTGGGTTAGCTGCAAGGAGCACTGAAGAGAGAAAGGAACAGCGTCTTATTGAAGCCAATGCTATTAGACTGGATTTCTTAAGCCTATAACGCGCGATTTTTGTTGCTGGAGAAAACAACGGTCTTCTAAGCCTAAGAAATCCACGCTCAAAGCACTGTCTTTACTAGAAGTGCCGTTTTTCCCCGTTACATTTTAATCTAGTGCACCTTGTAGCTATTACCTCCAAATGGTGTCTCGTAGCCAATATGACGTCACTTGACGCTGCTCTATTAAGAAATATATTCTCATGGAATCCCGTGGGAATTCGGGTCTTAAGCTTTGGCTTCCAGTGCAGTAGACATTAATGCTGATTCGACTTGATCAACAAAGCTGATAATTTGCCGTACGAATTTGGCATCAACACAATGAGCCGGTGGGGGCGTCATACGTTCACCCCTATAATAGCACACACTCCTAGCACACACTATGCTAATCAAGGTTAAAGAAATAAAATATTTTTGGTAACTATACTGTCAACTTAAGGTTTGTTGTAGACTAAAGTGTGCGCGGCCTATCTTGAGTTCGCTGCAGAACGAAGACAGATAATCGATTGCACGTTTTGGTAGCAGAGTGCCTTGTTGCTATCCAAAATGGTTACAGAAACGATGGCGGCCGTCGAATAAAGCCGCTCCCTCCAGGAAGACGTAGCCGCTCATAAAATACTTCCAGGACTCAACATACGCCGCGCACACAATAGTGGATGTTTGTCCAATATTGTCCCAATGTTTGCCCAATATTGGGGTATCCTAGTTAGGCACTCCCTGACTCCAGGGCTGACGATAATTCGTATAACAAATCACCAGTAATCTTGATAGTGTTCAAGTTAACACAATGGTTTAGACCAATGGGTACCAAATGCAACGATCCAAGTGAAGTACCGGGATTATGTTTACACGTGAAAATTTTTTTTCCTTGCTTAGGGCGCATTTATACAACGAGTCCCGTCTCGCTCGCCGAACGCTATTTGCTAGTCAACCATTACCATTAGTTCCCAGTTTCTACAAAATGAATGCGGCTATATACATAACGAATTAAATATTATAAATAACAACAAGGTTAAACAACAAAGTGCAGCAGGAATTTTAAACGTTTCTACAAAATTGTTGTCGTTTCTCGCCATTTCCAAAATTTGCTATTCGCGTTCAAAGAATAGCTTCAGGTAGTGATCGAACGAAGGTAGAATAAATAGCTGCTCGCATCGAGAATTGAAAATAACAAGGGTGGCCATTTCGGGGTTATCAAATCGAAAACAAACATCAAATGCTGGCATTCAGCTGCCGTTTTGTACTGCAATAAAAATTGTTTTCTATAGTTGTCATACAAAAAACTGAAGACGCAACATTTTCAAGTCCAACTTTTCTAGGTAGCACCCCTCAGAACCAGAATAAGACAGAAATCAAATCTTAAAAAAGGAAGATTTCTGTCCTATCGTGGTTCTGAGGGGTGCTAACAAGAAAGGTTGGACTTAAATATCTTGGGTCTTCAGTTTTTTGTGGACCACCCTGTATATCGACGTGTCATACCGCGTGCATCGTGGCACGAGGAGAGGATCTGCTTCCGCGTCGTTGCCATGGTTACTACGTATAGACGACTAGAAAGCCGCACGCTCCGGCAAAGGCGAGAAGCCGCCAGCAGATTTAGTATTTACCAAATAAACCTTATTTAAAAAGGAGAACCTCCTAGAGCGAAGTGAGATGGCGCCAACGGAGCGAAGCAAAACGAGCGATGTGGCTATTTTCATTTTTTTAATTTCGCAAATTTTCTCCTGAAGGTTCTTTAAAACCACAGCCGCCTCTGGACCTCCTGTTGCCTTTGGCTTGTGGCGGGGAAACTCACAGAGGAAAAAAAAATCGACCAAAACCACTTTCCGGTCTTGTCTCCTGCATCTCACCGATGCATCGTCTTGTAGCATTACCTCGCCAAAAAAAAAAAAAAAAAAAAAAATTAAAGTTTTTACATTTTAGAGTGCGCGTGGTGTTGACACGGACATGTGTGTGGACAACAACCGGGTTTTTTTCTTTTCTTTTTAGTCTCTCTTTTCCGTTTTTTTTTCTGTTTACCGTTTTTCCTAGCGACATTTTCCGCACTCAATAAGGTCGGCTCTGAGGTCTTCGGAGCCTTTTACTCTAAAATCACTCCACCACCCCTTTGGATACCCTTCCCCCTCCCCCCAATCTCTTTCTTTCCCAAGCGTGTTCGGTTGATTTGGGCCGCATCAAAGCCTCCTATTTTGTAAGCAGTCCATTAGGCCTACGCCGCGACAGACAAAAACCCAAAGCGAATCAAACAACAAAAAAAAAAAAAAAAAGAAGGAAAGAAAGAAATGGGAAGAATGATTTTCCTTCACTCTCACTAAGTCCTTACCTACGTGGTTTTTGGTAGAAGGTGAGGGGTTCAAGGATGTGCCTTTCTTTCGTTCAGCATTTTGGCTCTTGTTAGTGGTTTTTTGTTTTTTTTTTCCAAATCACTAAAAGCTATAAAGGAACAATGTTTAATAGTTAGGAGTCCAGCAAATGCATCCCAGTAAGTTATACATTGGCTGTAAACTTTCCACATTGTGGTATTCAGGATAGACTACCGGAAGTTGGTGTGTGTGCCGTAAACCAACAAGTTAACCAACAAGTTAAAAGTCTTCCCAGCGCCGTTTTTCTCGATCCTCCACATCAACTACGGCCCCAAATTTTTATTTACCTACCGCGTTAGTTAAGCCCTAGCTAAAAATCCGTTTTAAAATGTGGTGTCTGTTGAATATTGGTAACTTTATTTACTGCGTCCCGCACCTATATATGATCCTTTGCGTGCCTACGATAACCATGACGTTTCATTGTTTCAGGTTGTGACGACACAGTTTTGGCGTCATTGCTGTCACGTGATCCGCAATTAGTCTGCTAGGCCAGACGTCGTTCACGTGATCGCGAGAAGATGAGGGCGGAAGTGACGTTGCAGTATTACTAAGCGGAATCTCGCGACGGCTGCGCACGGACACATGACTGCGCGTGGCTGTTACAAAGTAGGCCGGATGTTGCTTTAAATAAAAAGTTCCAGCATCAGGATGACTTGGAAACCTCGTAACACGCAATTTACTTCATACATAAAATTTTCAAACCCACTCCATGTTCTGCATCAGTGAAAAAAAAAAAAAAAAAAAAAAAAA
>JAHWFP010177462.1:0-16306 GCA_023313725.1 Lithobius niger
ACCTATTTACGTTGCCTTTTGGTCTTGTATGTCCGACTCCCTGAGCAAGGAATTGAACCCACAACCTTTGCAACCAAAGGTTGAGGTCCTACCTCAGCCCACACGGTAGCGTCAGTATGGATTAACGGTAGGAACTCGGCCTTTGGTTGCAAAGGTTGCGGGTTCAATTCCCTTCCCAGGCAGTCTGACATATATAAGTCCAAAAGGCAACGTAAATAGGTTTGCATCTGTATTTATTTAATTCTCCTTTTTAAATGCAGCAGCGATGAGACGACATTGATCCGAGGAAGGAGTTTCATTTCTGTAAGCCAAGGCCAAATGGGGTAGAAATTGCGTTTTTTCCCTCCTGACTCCACGCCAGTTCTTTTGTGTTCTAGGAAGTTAACGTCTCTTTGTATTGTTTCCATGATATAGGATTTTGTTAATTTTAAATAAACTGGTCTGGAGCCGGGAAGCAAGATTCGCAGCTTCTCTCTCAGACGGCCTTGTGACTAGGAATAGAATGCCAAGCGAGAGGTACAGAAAGGACACTCCCATGCAATTATATATACATATATATTCTTTAGCATCCGTATGTAACGAAAATTGCAGTTAACGCTTTCAGTTTTCAACAACTGAACTACCTACAATTTTTTTCTTGCTTATGTACCTCGATAAATAAAACACGTATCCCTGCACCTTCCCTATACATTTTCCACAATTTGTAGAGATTTCGATCTCATTGAGATTTATCCTCGGCATGGTAAGATTTATCCGCGGCCTATCTTGAGTTCGCTCCAGAAAGGCACAGATAAACAACTGTATGTTTTTGGTATAGCAGAGTGCCTTGTTGATATCCAAGATGGTTACAATAACAGTGTCTGCCGTCGATTAATGCCGCCCCTTCCAGAAAAACGTAGCCGCTCATAAAATACCTGCAGGACTCAAGATAAACAGCGTACACAATAGTTGCTTACAGTTAATAAACGCATATAACTTATCTGTATTTTTTTTTAAGATTTGGACAAATGAGTTTTTTGCTAATGCAACAACGACTAACGTCCGTTGGTGGCATTTCGACGACCAATTTACACCCGCTATCTCGTTTCAAACTGACCCTCAATTACGGGACCATTTCAGCACACATCAGCAATTACCAAGTCGGTTTCTTCCGGTTCGTATAAACTTTTTAAGTCTTCCAAGGCGTCGTATAACTTCACAGTCGTTCAGCAATGTTTCCTACAGTTGTACGGTCCATTTCATCATTCATTACTTGGAAAACCCAAACGGCCGTAAACGTTAGTTATTCCATCACCGGTCACGGGATTGGTGGCCCGGAAATGGACCCCACAACTTGCCCAAGTCGTTTTCTAGCCCATAACTCAACCGTTTATTTGCGTCGTGTACTGCCGAAGCAGGCGTAAAATAGAGGCAGAAGCATTGATAGACACCCTCCCTTCGAGTCGAACGGTTAAGTTTCCAAGAAAATTTAGGAACGGTCCCATCGTTTGGCATTATCGGTCTGCACGATTCACTTTTTCCACTCGTAACGCCACTTTTACGTGCTATTGTTAACCGGATTACGAGTAACCTCGGTCTTCGATTTGAAGTAAAAAAAAAAAAAAGGTTTTAGGCGTACTAACTAGTACATGACAGTGAGAAACGTTGGTGGTGAGAATCAGATAAGACCGCTCCTTGTGAAAGGCTTCACACCTTTTTTGTAGGTGTTAAGGGACCGTCAGTGGCGTAACTAGTGGAGGGGGGGGGGCAAAGGGGCGATTCGCCCCCTCTGTGAGATTTTGAAAGCTTATATAGCAAGTCACTTTCTCCATAGCTGAAGTTTACCGTCAGATAGCTGCATTTTGAGAGCAAAGACGCAACTTTCATCTTAGCTAATTTATACTTGTACTGTTTCTCCTTTAAATCACTAAAATAACCAGGAAACAAATGGAGAAATACGAAAATCAGTAAAGATAAACGTAAGAATTACTAACTCCATATTTTGCTTAAAATTCCCAACATTTCTAACAAAGTATCAGTGTTTAAAAAATAAGTATCTAGTATGAAAAACTGACAGATTTACATTACAAAATTTCTTTTATGCGTATAATGCAGTCAGCAAAACTGGTTTTATAAAAATGTTTTCAACGGCACTTTACAAGGCCAGAAAATGCCGGAAAATCGCAAAAAGACATCAGCTTCCGTGGCTCTTGCTCGGTTCTCCCTCCATCCCATTTGGCTAAATGCCTAGTGTTGCCCCCTCAGTACAAAACCCTAGTTACGCCACTGGGGACCGTTCATTAGTCATCTCCCGCGGAGATTAGGGAGACGGTAGAAAACTGAGAGGGGGGTCGTGGCTTACACCCTCTCGAAGGAGGGGGGGGGGGTTATACATGTTTTAGGGTCACCAAGGAGGGGGAGGTCACAAATAAAACACTGATTAAATTGGTGGAAAAAGTTATTTTTTGATCTCCAAAATGATAGTTTCAGCAGTCAAAATTTCTAAAAATATCCCCCCCCCTCCTCCCAACATAGGTTTTGTAAGATTTTTTAGGTTATTTATAGCGTCATCTGGTGAATAGTTCTCCAAAATCACTTTCTTAACAAGTTTTTGCACCATGTTGCAGGGTGTTGACGTAGTGAAGGTTCATGGACATGCTGACGCTAACTGCCTTCCAATTTGCATCTCGTACATCAAAAGTTATTCTACCTTCATAAATTATTAATCTATGTCCAAAGCTGGTTTTTAAAGAAAACCTTTTTGAATGTTTTGAAGAACATACTGTACGTCATGGTTGTTTTCCACACAATCTCGCTTGTGGAGTCTCGGTTTTCTTACCCATAATGAGGCGGATATGCCGCCTACCCAGCTAGCTGGAGTACGATTATCATAGCTTTTCTGGCATTATTTGTAAATTTTGTTGACGATAGTATTATCACAAGCTGTTTGTTGTTCAACAAAACGTTGAGACTGCATAAACCAAAAAAAAAAGGGGGGGGGGGTTAAATTACGTAAAACCTACTATTGAATATATATCTATATCGTTCTTTTTTTGCATTCAGACACGTAAAAACAAGCAAGAAATCACAATATACTCGTATCCGTAATTGCAAATTTGGCTTTCAAGTGGCACTGTCACCGATTGAAAAAGAGAACGAAAATACCGTGGCGTCATCTAGAATTAGTGATATTGTTACCCTTTACAGCTTGCTCCCAGGTGCACGAGGACGTACCAAATTATCACTCAACAATTAAGGAGGTCGTGGCGTGTTTATTTCGTTAAAAGAAATGGCGTTGTGCATTCCTTCACTTGATGCAAGCAAGTGCTAGATTATACACTAGAAGTAACGTAGTTCAGTAAGCCACCTTTATATAAGCACTTACGTTTCGTCGGAGTGGCATGACCCGGATTCGAATCAGCTACCCAGCTCGCTCCCAGATCACTTGCATAGCGTCTTAATCGCTATGGCCACATCCTCCACTGGCTTTTTTTTTTAAGATAACTCACTGAACCCGCTATTAAGGTCACAACCGTGACCAAGGCTCCATTCGACCGAAATTCACTCGGCTATATACAATGGAGAGGGAAGATAAATCATACACTCACAAGGCTCAATAAAAGAGAAATAAATAGACAAAATTGCTGGAAATAATATTAAGGAAAATTGGAAATTAGCCAACAGCGACAATCATACGCTAGAAATAACGTAGTTCAGTAAGCCACATATTTATAGCGCTACATGTTGGCTGATTCCGCAGACTTTCAATCGGTGATAGTGCCACTTTAAGGTACCGGTTGGCTTATCAGTTTGAGGGATGGTGAACTTTCTGAAATATCTAATTGTTTTGTTTTTTCATGTTTCTCGCATGGAAGTAAACAATATAAGAGCCATTTCGGAAGTGGTGGCTGGCGGCTTTGACAGGATTAAAATTAAACCCGAGACCTGCCAGCCGAAGTGACATCCCAGCATCGATTTCAACCTCTTGAAGTTTAAATGACTTTCGAGAACTGTCACAAAGGCAAACAAAATGAAGGGTAACAAATTATAAATTCGAATTAGAAACTGTAAAAATTAATGTTTTGATTGGTACAGACTGGTGCATGTCACAGTTTTCCGGTTTAAAAAAAAAAACCACGGGTATTCGCTAGCAACCGAGATTGCACACTAACTTGACTCATGGTAGTCAACGATAAAATAATTTCCGTCCTGGCATCCATAATGAGAAATTAATCTCCGGCGGCTTAAACTAAAGCATAATTTAGAAAGGCTGTAAGTTTTGACAGATTTGTAGAGAATCGCGGGGCTGGAGACTCGCAAGGAATGCTTGATCGTACGAAATTAAACAACAACGCACATAAACTCTAGAGGGTTTGGTAGAATCCAGTCCAGTTCTGATAAACATCCATCTCTTCTTCCTTCCAATAAAGAAAATGTAAGATTTATTTCAGCTTAAGGTGATTCTAACCCATGGAGGTTACACAGTGTGATAGTAAACAGGTCTATGTTCGAACGGATGAGCAGCCACAAGGCTTTGCTGTACCATAGCTTCCTTATGTGTAGACAGGCTTAACGCTCGGTTTCACGTAGCGTGCGAGCCGCGTCATCCTGGACTCTCAAAAACTGCCGCCAGGCTCGCTGAAAGCACGAGAAACGAAGTACGAACTACGCTACATAATAGCATTGATTAGTGTTAGCGGGATGCACAAGAACGTAGTAATCTTCTCATCATTAGATTTCCCGGTGTTGCAGCACTAAGCGAACATTATTTTACGGTAACGGTGACTATCCTTGAAGTCTTCGGACGATGTATTGCTACGTCAAAGGATCGTTTAAAATGCGAATAGAAATTGCCGTAGCGCAATACACAGTACAATACATACGTATTACCTTGGTTCTTCTTTTGGTTGAAATTCGTGAAATTAAACCTCCAGAGTCTTTGTTTTGACGTCAAGTGGAGAAAGAGGCACGTAGCGTGATAGCCATTGTTGTTAAAATTTTAATGAATTGATGTCAGTGCAATGTTTTAAGTTAAAAATCCGCTTATCGCGTATCACGAGTCCATTTCACAGTTCAGTCCGCAAGCTAGAGAAGTTCTTTTTTTGTGGGGTGCTCGCAGCGCGACTGGTGGCAGAATCGGAGGCTAAGTGGATGACGCGTCGAATTTCTATTGTCGAGCCTATAATAGCATATCAGCAAGACTTTGCTGTACAAAGCAAAGATGGAGCGACTAGAGAAGATGGTTCATTCTTACTTCCGGTAGTATTGTGTTTGTGAAAATGTACTGATTAGGACCGTGGTGTGACGTCATATTCACCAATTCTGCCAAAGTAGCCTAAACAGCCAATCAGTGTGCTGCAAGGAAGCACGTGACTAGTGGATATGCACAAAACGGAGTTTTAAAAAATAAAATCTCTCTGTTTACCGGACGAAAAAAAAAGCATTTACTTTCGTAAAAAAGCAAACTATAACAAACGGTGATTAGTTGTTTTGTTTTTTAATGAATTTCCGTTTATCGAGCAACCCAACAGTCTAATTTTATAGATGCGCTTTTCTGGTGCAATATGACGTCATTAACACCAGCATGGCCGTCTCTTTACTGTAGATGGCCGTTTCCTTCCCGCAACATGGCCGTCTCCATCGTTTTAATCCTTGGCCTGACCCGGAAGTAAGTTTGTTGAGCGAAAAATGGCGTATTGGCGCTTCTTGTCCTACCAAATTATCGTTCTTCTTTGGTACAAAGTGCGCGACTGCAGCGCCAGTGTAAACAGCCGCCGCGCTCCTCAGCGAGCCGGGCTGGGTTAATTTCTTCTGGCCTTAGCAGAACGCGGATGGAGTAGTAACTTCTACACGACGTGTCTGTTATTAAGTTGTCACAGCCACCCTTTGTTCGCCTCTCGCAAACCAAACGTTTGTTTTGGCTGTTAGCTCAGCGCGGCGTCAAATTCCCGGCCTTCTGCTTCGGGAGGAGGGGAAACGAGAGTTCGATTAGGGTTAGCTGACGGGATTCGAACACAACAAGGCATCAAGCCATCAGTCGTATAGTTGTTCTGTTGTAGGAGATGCTCGCCTGCTGACGAAAGCCCCCTGAAGTAAAGTCTATATATGCGTTACCTATCGCTAAAAGGATACAACGCAACACAGTGGCATGCACGGGGGGGGATTGGCATTTTTACCTTATAAATGCTGGTGCAAGGAGGGCAAGGAGTGCGCGCGGATAGCACGATCGCTTTCTGGCTGGGAGGTCCGGGTTCGATCCTGGCCTCGTCCATCTCCTGGCATTTTCGAGAAGAGAAGGGCCCCGTGGTGCCTCGTGCTCATGTCGATTGTGGCATGTCAAAGATCCTGGGGTTTTCCACTTGGATTTTTTCGGCTAAATTGTCCCTCTCGCCGTCTCATCATAATCATCCTCATCTTCATCTGGAGGTGACGACGGGCTATGCAGCCGCCATCATCATCATCATCATCATCATCATCGATAGCTGGAAAAAAGCGCCCGTGATATCGTTAGGCTTAACTTTATTGTTTGCTCCCTGGTGTAAGTGGCCACACCAATTTTACACTCAATAATTAAGGAGGTACGTGGCTTGTTTGTTGTGCAAAAAGACATGTATTTGTGTGTTCCTTCGCCTGTTGAGCTAGACAGAACTAGACAACGGTAAATGGCTGTAGATGCTGAAGCCTGTCAGTTGGTGGTAATCCCCCTTTAAAGGGAGATAAATCCTTCCGGTATGTCGTGCGATCCGTTGAGACTAGCGTTTGCAATATTTACACAGGTCAGAGTTAATGTCGCAAAATCATCTCACACGAAAGAAAAAAAAAACAAGAAAATGAATATGTTGGCAAGAATTTACATACGTTTAAACTAATGCAGCAAAACTGAGTCATGCAGGAAAGCCAACATGTATGCATGTACCTTTAAGAGCTTCTGGCACAACTGTAAAGTGGATGCAATATCCAGATAGGATGACTGAAAAGACTTAAGACCTGTCACTTCCGGTTGCTGTATAATGCTGTGTAGTCAGTCGTATATTAGACAATATAGTTGGATGTTATGTTACTCACGCCTCGACGTTCGTCATTATTTAAAGGGGGGGGGGATTACCACCAGAATCGATAGCCATTTGCCGCTATCTAGTTCTGTCTAGCCCTTACTTTCATCTGGCGAAGGAACACACAAATCAATTTCTTTTTACGCAACAAACGAGCCACGTGCCTCTTTAATTATTGAGTGTAAAGTTAGTGCGCCCACGTGCACCAGAAACCAAACGGTAAAGTTAAGCCTAACGATATCACGGGCGCTTTTCTCTTTCTCTCTCTCTCTCTCTCTATATGTATATCGTTTTGAAACGCAGGTTATGGACCGCTAGATGGGCGCCATCTCAGCAGTGACAGTGATATCGTTAACCTTGACCACTTTCTCCCTGGTGCACGAGGACGCACCAACTTTATATTCAATAATTAAGGAGACACGTGGCTAG
This sequence comes from Lithobius niger, assembly GCA_023313725.1. Classification (NCBI taxonomy): domain Eukaryota; kingdom Metazoa; phylum Arthropoda; class Chilopoda; order Lithobiomorpha; family Lithobiidae; genus Lithobius; species Lithobius niger. The sequence continues at coordinate 7,461 of JAHWFP010177462.1, forward strand.
TTTGTTGTGTAAACAGAAAAATTCTTTGCGCATTCCTTCGCTTGAAATCAAGTGCTACATAGAACTAAATAATTGTAGACGGCACTAGATGATGCAGCCTATCATTCAGTGAATAGAGCAGTGACACGACGTATTGTATATAACTCTATGCTGGAACCTTAATAGGTGAGCTGCAAGGGGCACTGCAGAGAGACCCAGAAGGGCGTCATACTGAAGCCGATGCTGTGAAGAGTGATTTCTTAGACCTAACGCGCGATTTTTGTTGTTGGAGAAAACAACGTTATTTTAAGCCTAAGAAATCCGCTCTTCCGTTATTTTTCCCTCCATTTTTATGTAGTGCACTTTGTAGTTATGCCCTCCAAAACCCATACTGGTGGCCAATAAGGCGGCAAATATCACTGCTCTATAGTCACCTTTAAGGGACAGTAACAACAAGAGAATCGCATGAATACTCCGCCAACAAAGAGCGTGCGAAGTTTCCCCCGTATTTTTACGCATTTCTTTTCATCGGATAGGCAGGCAGGTAGAAAACAAGCCTTAACGGAAAACCACACACTATACAATAACGTAGTACAGTAAGCCACCTTCATGAACTGAACTTTATGAAACGTAAGTACATGTAGATGACTTGCTACACTACGATGTGTCTGGTACTGTACTTGATTTGCGTTGATGGCTTTCATCTTTTGCATTTTTTTACCTTAAGAATAACATTTTGTATTCTTTCGTATAGAGCAGTGACACGACGTAGTATTATTGTATATAACTCTGTGCTGGAGTCTTAATGGGTTAGCTGCAAGGGGCACTGCAGAGAGAAACAGAAGGGCGTCATACTGAAGCCGATGCTGGGAAGAGTGATTTCTTATCCCTAAAACGCGCGATTTTTGTTGTTAGAGAAAACAACGTTATTTTAAGCCTAACAAATCCGCTCTTCCGTTGTTTTTCCCTCCATTTTTATGTAGTGCACCTTGTAGTTATGCCCTCCAAAACCCAAACTGGTGCCAATATGGCGGCAAATGTCACTGCTCTATACGTAAGTTTTACTCCAAGTAGGTCACCTCAGGAACTTCCAGAGGTCTAATGCGACGAAATTTTCTTGGAGGCAAATTTTAACGCTAGAACCACTTAATATTCAGCAAAAAAAAATTAAAAGAAAAATTTTGCTAGCTTATCAAAGTTGTGGAACGCCCTAAGGTCTGCTTCCCAACAGAGCGAGTTTGCATGTTGAATGATAAAGTAGGCCTACTTAATCTCCCTCCTTGTCTTGCTTCGTAGCGCGTGGGGCCTTGGATTTCCTTCCAAGACATCGGTTGCCTTGGTTACCTATTCCCATAAGCGATTATTGATTTTTTTTTCACCCTCGTAATTTTCCTATTTGCACAGCCTGCCTGATGAATGTAGCACTAGAAGACAACATCTACTTCAATAACAAACTGGGAAACCTGTACACGTGTTCGCTGTCGCCAGTTAAATCATCTCGTCATTTACGAACATCATTTATTTTTTGCTTATTTTTTTATTGTTATTGTTATTTTCGTCGTGGTCATCGTGGCTGAGCGGTGAGAGAGCTCAGCTTGGTTGCTGGAGGTTCGCGGATCTGTGCGAACCCCTGGAAAGGGGATCTTGGCAAAGTCCCCGCCAGGACTCCCGGCCAGGGCAGAGTGAGAGGCTACCATGCTCCTTCATCGGCTATGGGAACTATTTTGGCCAATTCTGGACAATCTTTCGACCCCTACGATGATCAGAGGTTTCCCGGTTCAAATCCCGAAGTTGGCTCCTCCCTATGCCTGTTATTTCTTCTCTCCTAAAAGTCAGGTAATGTTGAAAATTGAGCCGGCTCAGTCGCACGAGCATTATATTGCTTCGGCTGACTTAACGCTCAAAGAAATACATTTAAAAAAATAAATTATTACTAACCATATCGTTTCCTTCGTTCACTCTATTGGCGTTGATCGACGCTTCGTATAGTTTAGTTGGTCTTTCTGATTAGTTTGCCTGTTCGAACGTTGACGGTTTGCAGAGCAGTTTTTTAGATGTATTTTGAGGGTCAGAAAGTCAAGTTACAGCAGTGAAAATTGGCTACCCGAAGCGTAATTTAATTATCTTCCACTTTGCGCTACGCTCATCTTTGCAGGTGCCTTAGCTAAAGAGGAGTAGATGTGCACGCATGCACGTCATTAATTATGGAAATAACTGTTATAAACAGCGTCGGCTGACAATTTTCCCCCCCCCCCCCCCAAAAAAAAAAGTTAAATTAAACATGTCAATAAAAATTGCTACATGAATCAGGGTAAAAACAACACAAACAACTTATTTCGTCCAGCCAGTGAATTTCTAGTTCAGAGAGGGTGGTTGCCAACACGCCCACCTGTAAAAAGGTGTTGGAACTAAGAAAAACTTTTCATGGGGTCTCCTTCCCACTAAAAGCTAAATTTGAAAATAATTTCGAAAAAATCGTATTTCTAATAAATAATAAATAAAAGTCCTGTATGAAATAACAGTGTACCCATCGATCAATATGAGCATATTTTTACGTATTTTGGCTCTCATTCAGAATTTAAAAAATAAGAAATTCTGAAGCAGTCTAAAAATACAATTTCTACTAAAAACTTTGATTGTGTCCTTAAAATTTGGTCATTTTCAAAGGCAAATTAATTTACATTAAATAGAAACACACATTCTGAAAATACACGATAGCTAACGTCAAATAAAAGCGTAACCTATTGGTTACGCACTCAACTGGCTGTTTATATAATTACAACACGTCAAAACGTCAACACAGCAGGTCGGCTATTTGCACGGAAGTAATAAACCACAGATCTGTAATTAATATCTGGGAGCGGCAGGTAGACTTGTTTTTCCGCATTGTTAGAAGGCTTGAGTAAAAAGCATATTTCTGGCTTAGGGTCGGTTTAGGGTTATAAGTAATCTAAGCCTATTGATGTTAGGTTCTTGAGTCCCTATTCTAACCCTTTTAGAAACTAACACTACTTTTATCCTTAGATTATCCTCTGAGTCAGAGTCCAGGTATCGATCAACAATGGACGTCACTTTAAAGCACCACAGATGCGTGTCCGTCATTGTGGCCAAGTCGTCGGGCACTAACACAAATTTCCGCTGTCTCAGTTGCCATCTAGCTGTCACTCGTTTACTCTTCGGGTTATTTCAATACGGAAAAATAAATAAAATGTGAAGTAAACCATAACTTAATTTGATTTTTCCTTTCACGCTTTATTAAAATATTTATTTCATAACGTCAGAGAAACAGGTAACACCAGGAATGAATAAATATATATATATAGGTCCGTAGGATGTGGGAGTGTCCATGTTGTAACTATTCTAACCCTTTTCCCTTCATATTCCATCTCTCATCACAAGGTCATCTGGGAGAGAAGCTGTAGATTTCGTTTCTCAGATTATGCCAGTTGACTCAACGTCGCTAGAATCTTGTTTTACCAGAGCAGCACTAAAATACATAAATTTTCCGCACGCGCCTGAACTGGTGTTCAGTCAAGAGGCGAAACACACGATTTCTGCCTCACTCGGCCTTGACTTGCAATAGCCGTCTGCTCCATTGCTTCGCACTCGTTGAACACTGTTGTAATCGGAGGTGCCGCATTCCTGGATTAATCGTTACCGAAGTGGTATTTTTCCACATCTATCTTTTAGGTTAAAACCTATATAGAATTAGGAAATTAAAAAAAAAAACCCGAAGGGATTGGGCCGATCCTAGAAGCACTGCAAGACTAGGCCAACCTGTGTTATCCAAGAAAATAGTTACGATCAGCCAATTCCAAATTTGACCGCATGGGGTCGCGACCATGAACGAGAGATGGAACCTGCGGTAATATTATCACGGACACTCTCTTTTTTTGTCGCTCCTAGTAACACTTATCTTCATGTACTCGTTCCACCATTGAATTATCACAAATAAGTAACAGTTCTGTCTTATTATTCACCTGTGTGACAGAATTTAATTCCTTCCCAATCCATACACATCCTTGGAAACACACATTCTGAATTAAAGATGTTAGTCGGTCTATGAGCTATAACTAACCTGAATAAGAACTAGCAAAGATCTGATAAAGTCGTTAAGGTCTTGATTTATTGGCCCATGTCCAGTTCCCATTAGGTTTTTTCCCACCAAATCCCGGGCGAGGCGAGCTCGGAAGCCTTCGGCTACTTCATATTCCGCACGCCCTCGAGTTCTAGTGGTTTACCATCCCACTTTTTTTTCGCATCCCTTTCTATTTCACTCTCTCTCGCATTCCACCATCCAAGACTGTTTTCATCGTGGAAAGAAAATCCACCGAATGCACCTAACAAAAAATATTTCTCGACTGCCAGAACCCAAGTTAGTTTTCTTTTCCTTTTTTAGCCGCTCTGTTCCCTAAGGCTTGGTGTGCGGTTTCTCACTTTTCCCTGGACGGCCTTTCGGAGGACGCCGATCAATGCAGTTAACCCTTAGTGGCACCAACTACTAACTGAAGGTGAAACAAAGGTCACTTGTTCGCAACAAACTTTATCTTTCTCATGGAGTCATTGCGGCCACGGTTGAGTGGCTTGTCGCCGTGATTTTTCTCGTTTCTCCACGGCAGCGCGCGGAGAAAGTACTTCGCGCCATAAACCAAAAAATAAATAAATAAATAAATAAATGAAGCAGAATGCTGTAATGCAATGGACGTGCGCGTGAAGCCGGAATCGCATTACCATGCCGCGAGAAGGATGCTCGGTTTACTTCTGAATGTAAATGAAGTAGACACCAGAGTTCATTCTAAAGTTCCATGCAGACCAACTTGAGAGCGAGTCACAACGTGCAGTTTGAATGTATACATATGAAGTTGGCGCGGGGAATTTTTCTGGGCTGATATGGTAAACTAGATGTCGCGTGGTGCAGCGTTAGTGCCACTAATTGTGTCCACAACATTTTTCACATTAATTCATTGGTTTTGTCTTCCCGTGCTCCAAACGTTCGTTCGTATTTGCTGTGCAACTTTATGACGGACCCAGTGGCGTAACTCGACCACGTGTGGCCCGTGGCCAAACCTGTCCCTTGTTTTCCCCTCCCCTAAATTATAAAGAAATTTGGGAGGGATACAGACATTACTGCTTGTAGACCAAAATACATTATTTACCAACTGTATTATCCTATCATATACATTTAACGCAATAAAACTAAAAATAAAATAGGTGGCACTGCAACTACTGCATTGGAACCACGTCTCTTACTGTATGAAAATGGCCGTATTTTTTAAATTTTGGACGTCAACCATTACGCGTGTTAACCTGCCGAAAGATGTAAGGAATTCATGATTATCGGACTGTTCCTCCACTCGCGATTGAGAATATGCATCACAAAATAATCAGGCTATGCTGGTGGGCCCTGCCTTCTGATTGTTGGCCCGTTGGTTTTACCCATCCATCCCATCCTGCAGTGACGTCACTAGACGGAACTTGCAGAGTCTGGCCGAACTGAACTATGTCGTCATGTTGGATTTAATGAGAAGTGCAGTGCTATTTACAAATACAACTAAGCAGGGACTACTCTCGCGACTAATTGATGACATTTAGCAGATAGTTACCTTGGTAGCTGATCATTGCAGCCACTACAGGATCACTGCTCTTAGTCTCCAACCACTGTGACATTGCTGCGGCCTCCTGTTATATTAGCATTGCACCGTGGTGTTACAAAGCCCTCGCATCATATAACACTTTTAGCTTTAGTAGAAGGTAGAAACTATTTATAATAATACTAATCATAGTAGTAGCAAGAAGCGTAGCTGCTAGGTACAACTCTTCTAGACCAATTACAGGTATTACAAGAGCTCAAAAGGATCGTTGAACATGATTAAGAACCTTCAATAAACTGCATAGGACATTGCAGCAATAACAAAAGCAGTTTAAGTAGGAACTTAAGGAGTCTGAAGACCCTTGCTAATCAGTTTATCATTGAGAGTTAACTCTCTCACAGTATTCCTCTTCCTCCATCCACAGTACTGAAAGGATACCTAGACCTGCTGAGTGCGGTTGAACAGAAATCAACAGAAAAGGGCCCACTTTGACCAGAAATAGCCTCGCTTGCAACTGAGGAATATTTATCATTACTGTCTATGGAGGCAAATGCCAGCAGCATTTGAAACGTAGAGCAGAGACCAGAGTTTAGAAAATGGCGCTTAGACTGTACTTTAGTGTTGAACGTTTACTAGATTTCTCTAGCTGAAAGAATGAAGATCGTCTATTTCAATAAAGGAAAGACAGTTGCTCTAATTTATCACCACTCAATGAATACAACTACTTATTAAACCATTCACTAGCATGGAGCAAGCTCATAACACAGCGTTACTGAGATTGTTACTCCCAACCCTACTCAAACCCAGACACCATCCTACCATCCGGGTCAAGAACAACCTACTGATTCTGGCTGAAACCAGTCAAACACACGATCAAGCTTCGTTATAAGCAAAATGTTCCTTCACAGAAAAGAATCACGCACCCCGCCACTGGTGTGATCAATAGGGAGTGCATCAGGACATCAGATCAATTGTTCGGGATCGTACCCATAACGGCACACACAGACAATTTTCACAACTATGTCGATCAATCAGCCGCGACTCACAACCGACTAACCTTATTTCACCATTCTTCGTTTTTTCTTCTTTTCGCATGATTTCAATTCAAGTGTAAACATAAGAACAAAGATTTGAATGGAATTAGTTTTGATCTACCATGTTACGCTGGGGAATCTCCGTTCTGCTACATGTAAGCAAACATGACGCGTTATTCTAATAGACGTTACCAAAGCGTAACATAACTAGAATTGATAGAACGCGTCTAAATATTCACAATTCCATGGGGAAAGAAAACACAAATACTGCGTAAGTCCAGGATATAAACTCAACTGTTGTCCATTATCTTGTCTTTCTGTTTTAGAGACAGCCAGTGCGAAACTGGGAAGCGGGCTTCTAATCCTGTGCTGTTGGCAATATGTCTATACGAATCCTTGATAAATCCTTTAACCCATTACTGAATTCATTTAAAACATTCGATGTCGATTCTACTCCCAGTTTATTGTTTTAAGTTCGTAAAAGACGGGATTTTGTGATTTTTAACTTTTCAAATATGCAAAAATAATCATTTTTAAAGTGTAACTGGCTGTTCCCGAAGTAAGATACGCCAGTCTAGTAGGAAGTCATGTTTTCACTGCCCCGATGGTTTACTGTCGCAAACTATGGGGGTGCACAGCAAATCTCAGCTGGCTTTACATTGGTGTGCTTCGTGTTAGGCATTCTCAGTAGATGTCGCCTCCACCTAAGCACACTTACCACACATCACTAAGAAGACTTCGTTCGATGCTGATAGCTTTGGTGCCGAAGTGCTTTTAGCAAATTTGTTATGAGTAATAGTAGGAATAGAGCCTATAATTACATTATTTTAATATAAAACATTTGAATACATAGTATATATCACATATGACAGATAATACAACAAATTTAAACTGGATTCACCTTCCTAGCCTTACGTTGGTGTTGTTTGGTGTCGATACGACATGTCACCACGTGCTTCGTTGTACTTCATTGTGATTGCCTGTCAGAATAAATGCTTTTCACGTGTACTGACCCTAGCATATGGTCCAGCACAAGTGATATATATGTACTAGCTGTACCCCAAGGATAGTTGGTTCTTGCATTCGTGAACAAAATACTTTACAGGGTAGCATGAATTGAAAATGGCGCTGACTACCCGCCACCCCTCCCCCGCACACTCTCCCATTGTGTGTTGTGTGGTCAGATTTTTCCCCCTGCGGCCCACCCTGGTATCCCCGTCCCCTCCTGTATCCCCTTCCCACCCACCCACCCTGCATTCCCCCCATTATGTGGTCTGGATATATCCCTCCCCATCCTGTCTCCCCCTCCCTTGGAATCCCTGGTGTTTTGTTTTGTTAGGGACGTAAATATAGCGTTTTCAATGGAGGGTGCCACTATTACTCTCAGTGTTGCTGAATTGCCTGTTTCTCCGTTTTGATACCAAGCGCAATAAGCCCGCAATAACTATCGTTCATGCAGTGATTGTTACTCAACCAACTTTGAAGCGATTAACGCTTGCTAACACCCTTTGAAACCCTTTCTGAAACTATTCAACTCGGCTCTTATAGCCAGTATTATTGAAGCTACATTTCGTTTGTAACTGATTGTTACAGGGCACATCCTTGAAACTATTCAAGTTTGTTGTCATAGCCAGCATTATTGAAGCAATATTCTGTTTGTTTCTGATTGTTACAGGGCACATCCTTGAAACTATTCAGCTCTGCTCTAATAGCCAGCATTATTGAAGCAACATTTCGTTTGTTACTGATTGTTACAGGGCACATCCTTGAAACTATTCAACGCTGCTCTAATAGCAAGCATTATTGAAGCAACATTTCGTTTGTTACTGATTGTTACAGGGCACGTCCTTGAAACTATTCAACTCTGCGCTAGTAGCCAGCATTATTGAAGCAACATTTCGTTTGTTACTGATTGTTACAGGGCACATCCTTGAAACTATTCAACTCTGCTCTAATAGCCAGCATTATAGAAGCAACATTTCGTTTTTTACTGATTGTTACAGGGCACATCCTTGAAACTATTCAACGCTGCTCTAATAGCAAGCATTATTGAAGCAACATTTCGTTTGTTACTGATTGTTACAGGGCACATCCTTGAAACTATTCAACTCTGCACTAATAGCCAGCATTATAGAAGCAACATTTCGTTTTTTACTGATTGTTACAGGGCACATCCTTGAAACTATTCAACTCTGCACTAATAGCCAGCATTATAGAAGCAACATTTCGTTTTTTACTGATT
>JAHWFP010177465.1:0-24960 GCA_023313725.1 Lithobius niger
GGGTAATTCAAGCTACTGATCAGTGACCTTTCTACACTCCTAGGTCACAACCTTATCAACGTTAGGATAGGAACACTTGGTGGTGAATAATGTGTATGGTACTACGGCCCGGCGCCTCCTCCAGGTAACCAGTACAATACGTAGTAGCCTCGTAAATTTCTTTCGATGCGTAGTTTTTATTCATGTTGTGTTTGATACATTACCTCTACACAGAAATAACAGTTGGCATCAATAACAAACTGCAAAACCAACGCATTAGGCTACTACAGTGCACCACGATGAGAAACACGGCCGCCATACTCCTCGCACATTTCCTCGATACACTATATCAACGTTATCACAAATTTAAGCTCGCTTACCAACTTTTACTTCGGTTGGATCAAACTTCGGTCCCATATTCTTCTTTAAAACTGCCTATAATACATAAATAAACTTGTCAATAACACGATGTTTATAGATTTCAACTAGTAAATTTCCCAGTGGCAATATTACCGAAGTGACAGATTCACGTAAAGGGATTTATCGTCGCGGACGAGATCAGACGTGAGACAATATGGCAACCGAAAGCTCTCAGTAATTTTCAGATGTATTAGCAGACGAAACGGCTAAGAGCTCTAAGAGACTTCAAAAAGTTCCTTCTTAGGTTTAATGTGAGACTTTCTAATAAATACTAATATACACATTTTTCAAAAACTTGACGTTGATGAAGTATTTGTAAAAGATTAAAGCTGCTACACATTTTCACATATTGAGATTATTGGCACACCATTTAAGCAAACGAAGTAAGGCTGACTGAGACTACAATCTGATGTACTACAAGGCTGGCTGCGACTTACAAGCTCACTGAGGCTCCGCAGATGTATTGTATTGTTATTTTTCTATAATAATTGACTGTTCCATCAAACTTGCACATCCTTGTCATGTAATGCCCCACCGAGCGATTTGACAAAATATTAAAAGTTAAGTTACGGGCCCTCCTCTAAGGGTCTCGCTTCCTGGTTTTAGAATCCGGCATCGAGACATCTCATACGGAATTCATTCAGTAACAACAAGAATTTAAATTCTTGGTAACAAGTATTAGGAAATTTAAAAAAAAAAGAAATACATAGGGATTATTAAATGAGATGGTTCGATCAGTCAATTTTCTCCCTTTTTAATATTTTTCCTGTTTCTAACTGTCTCCCTGTGGATCGACGAAAATGATTTCGTTGACATTTTTGAGGCCTTATAAATATCGAGGGGCTGCAATTTACCGGATGTTGATAATAACCTGTTTTCCCTGAAGTAAAGATGGCGTCCTTCTCTCTAGTGCCAAGAAGTTTAAACCAACCTAAAAAATTGCCGAAATTGAATGAAAATGAAGCTGCTTCTTCAAGTTCCACCGCTTCTGCGTCAGATACGATGAGTAAGGCAGCCATAAAAGCTGAAAGACTGAAACGGTTGCGAGATCTACACCTCAAACGTAACGAAGCTCGCAAACTCAACCACCAAGAAGTAGTGGAAGAAGACAGGAGAAACAAGTTACCCTCAAATTGGGAAGCAAAACAACGAAGAGTAGAATGGGAAGTAGATCACGACGAAAGAAGAAAAGAAGCTCTTGAAAATGGAGAAGATTATGATCGAACAAAACTGCTGGATATTTCGGCATCGGATGCCGAGAAGTGGGAACGCAAGCGTCGGAAGAAGAACCCGGATACTGGTTTTGCCAACTACGAACAAGCAACCGTTCGTCAATATAACCGGTAAGCATTACAATTAGGGATGTATCGCTGGCCTCAGTGACGGGAGTGGTATGAAAGACTCCGGTCCAGGTAAATTAGTTGAGAAATAGGCCTTGATCGCACAGGGGCCAGACTCCTATTTTGTGACGAGCTCCTGTGCTTGATTGTGTTAGTTACCCAACAGTGGACCACGTAATCTTTTATGATAGCATGTTCAGCTTAGTAAATGAACGATGGACCACATTGCAGCCGATGGCAAGTAAGTAGGATGTTTAATTTTAAATACATGAAATAGCATGCACTAGTGATAGCCTGTTATGGTGTTATATGTTTATCTTTCAGTATACCCAAACAATACATGTACTGGATAACTGAATTGTTCAACTGCCCTACGAATTGCTTTTGTTTTTACACAAGTTATTAAGCTAAGTTGTATAATGCTAAAGTTGTAAAGTTATGTAAAATAGCATGTAATATTTATTTTAATATTTTAGGTTGATACGACAAGTGAAGCCTGATATGGAAGAATACTTTGATCAGCGAGAGAAGTTGGGAGAGGCCTTTTATGCTACTAGAGATACTATTGTTCACGGATTGCACAAAGATACGAAAAGAGGTGTTGACCGAATGGTGGAGGATCTAGAAAAACAGATCGATAAGCGATCGAAATACAGTCGTCGTCGCATGCACAATGACGATGCGGACATCGATTACATCAATGAGAGGAACATGAAGTTCAACAAGAAACTGGAGCGCTTTTATGGGAAATACACTGGTGAAATTAAGCAGAATTTGGAAAGAGGTACTGCTGTGTGAATGAAAATTAGTAAAGCCCGTGGATGCCTCATAAAATCTGAGGCAGGGAAAACATTGTTGGCCATATCATTTTCAAACGCAATAAAATCCAAGAACACAAAACTGTCATATAAATCAAGAACTAAAAGGAAAATAAGAGCACATTTATGGAAAAGTTGCAAAATTTTTGGTTTAAGAAAAGAATGTTAACTACGTTTTATTTTCAACCCTAGAAGCGTGTTACAAGCGTGTTCACACTTGTGCTGAACAAAGGATTCACGACTGGATGGGTAAGATTGGATCACTCTTGTTAGTAGCTTTGGTTGTACATGTAAGCAAAATACAAATGGAAATTTGCTGTTGTGTGTTAAGTTTTGTATTGTCTTGTTCTGAAGCTATATTGGGGGGCTGAACTGTTTAACTGCAACAGGTGACTATCGGACAAGACCAGAACGGTGGGAAAAATGTGCCCCTTCACACACCCATTGATATATAAAAGGGAGTTTTAATATGCTGAAGTTTACGATAAAAAATTACAGCCACTCGTGGAACTTTGTTTTAAGAGCTGTTCCTCGTGAATTTATTAATATTAGAATACAGTAAAGTATTCCAGTCGTAAAATCATTGTGACCAATTATACAAAATACACAAACTACTGTTACTCTAAAACTGGTAAAAGTATGTGAAGAACACCTCTTGCGTGTGCATATTTCTTGCAAAGAAAATTCACACAAACTGTTGTATGTAGTGTTTATACTGTAATAAAAAATACTGCTAATTGTAGATAGGTGTCATTATTTGGCCTCATCTGTATATGTACATATATATATTTATGTCTGAATATTTGATGGCGAATCCAATTGGGACCAGATATCGGATAAAAAGAACATTTTGCCGGCCCCCAGCCAGGCCGGCTAAAAATGGTTTCTTTGTGCCTAAAGCATACTTAACCTGATAATTTAGCATTACATTCCTCGATTGTGATGTTCCCCTGGAGGAGATTTCTTTCTTCTGCTGTGCAGCCGCCTGCTTGCATACCCCTGCTGCGCATGTGCGTGGCAGTCCTCCCTTATAAAAGCGACAGCGTGCACGATATCGGCATTCATTTTACTCTAAATATGTCAGGCGGTGACTCGAGAGGGGAGGCAGGGTGGGAATAGGTTAAGTATGTTTTAGGCACAAAGAAACCATTTTTAGCCGGCCTGGCTGGGGGCCGGCAAAATGTTCTTTCTTTGTTGCCAAAACATCTTAACCTGATAATTTAGCATTATCAGCAGACCTCGTCAAAGTTGGTGGCAGACACCGACCTGACGAGCGCCCCGGGATGCAAGCAGGCGTTCCCCAAAAATTTTGTTGTCTGGAAAAAATTGCACTTTATTCAGAACAGGAACTTGGACCTCATCGTAGGGTTTGGTGGCCCTGAAAAGGGTCGTTGTTTTGGTTCTTGCTTCTGGATGGCTTGCTTCCATCTGGGTGGCGTGCATCCATCTGGGTGGCTTGCATCCATCTGGGTGGCTTGCTGCCTTCATGGATGGCTTGCTTCTGTGTTCTGAGTGCTTAATGGGGGGTTGACCACAGTTCTGGCTGCGATGATTGGTCGCAGCCGGTGTAGTCCTGATTCGTCTCTTGACATGTCCCTCAGGTAGTGGGAGGTGAAGGATGATTGATGGCGCCATGATGTTGCTGCTAGAATTTCTTCTATTTGAATGGCGTTGTGGTGGGCCCATGATGTGGAGACAGCTCTTAGTTCGAGAGCCGTCACTCTCATGCTCTTATTCGGGGTTTTCTCATATGCTGCTTCGATTGTTTTCTTATTCATCTTGATACCAGGGCTGCTGATGTTTCGCCCGATTGGAGATCAGCTGGGAGAAAAAGTTGATTTCTTCCTCGGATGTCCTTATGGCGTGTCCGGGCTAGGTAGAAGCGTAGAGCTCTGACTGGACACAAGAGGCGTTCAGGTTCGTTTCCTACTAGGGTGGACAGAGCTGGAAAAGTGATTGGTTTCGGGGGTTGCGAAGGTTTTTGTGTTTTGACTCTGAATGTTGATCTTGGATATAGAGTGACAGAGGAGAAGTTGGGGCGAAGATGCAGTATGCAGGTTCTGCTGATGGGGCTTGAATTTCGGAACATCGAAGGCTGGATGCTAGAGTGAGGAGAAAAACCGTCTTGCGGGTCATGAGATGAAGAGAGGTGTCCTGTAGGGGTTCATATGGTTCACCCGTTAGGGACTGATGGACGAGCGAAAGGTCCTAGTCTGTTATCGACCTTCTGGTAGTGGGTCTTTCGTTTTCGTAAGAACGCAGAAGGGCTGAGATTCGGTAGTCGTCAAGTAGGTTAGTGTTGTTGGCGGCTTTGAAGACGGTGTTTAAAGCAAAGCGATAGACCAGGATTGTAGAGACTTTGAGTTTGTCGATGTTGAACAAGTCCCTGAAGAAGTTTAGAATGGTGGGAAGAGGTGGGTTGATAGGATTAGCTTGTTTTGTGATACACCAACGAATCCATTTAGACCAGTGGCTGTCGTACATCCGGTTAGTGGAATCCTTGATTGCGTTTGAGGCGATGCGTTCGGCTCTTCTCGATAATTCCAGCCTTTTGAGGAGTTTGATGATAGTAGCCACCCGTGTAGGTTGAGGTTTGGTACATTCGGGTGTAGTTTTGTTCCTTTCTGTTGGGACAAGATCTGGTGAGGAGGTAGACACCTTGGAGTGTCGACTAGAAGGAGCGGGAACCACGCTGCTGATGGCCAGAGGGGGGCTATGAGCAGGAACAAGCTCTGACTTTCCTGGATTTTTTGAAGAACTTGTGGAAGGAGCTTGAAGGGCGGGAAGAGGTATGAAGAGAGATTCACAAATGGATTTTTTGAGGTACCATTTGCCCGTCGGTGGTTTCTGGCGTGACAGAGTCGGCAATCACATTCCTGTTGCCTGGGATGTGGAGAGGAAGGAGTGTGATGTTGTGTGGTATGCAGAGGTTGGAAATTTCTGAAGTCAATGTCCGTTGCAGGGGTTTCTTGGCGTCACGGTTGATGTCTGTTGTCCGGACTAGAAGGCAATCCGGCTAGAAAGACGGGTAGTGGTGAAGGCCTGGTTCAACTGGCAGAAAGGCGGACGGAAGCTGAGTAGATAGGGTGAGAGCTGCAGGCCCTGTTTGTTCCCCATCCCGGTGCAGGACGCGGCACAACAGCAAGGCGGACGAAAGATGAAGGAGCAGGCCGAGCAGGGGGCGGAGTGCTTGGTTGACCTTCATCACGGTGGAGGGCAGCAACACCTGGGTGAAACACGAGTGAGTGCGTACAGCGAGGAACAGTTGCTTGGCAGATCTAATCCGTAGTGTAAAACGGCAACACCCGAGCGAGCGGACTAAAGACGAGTGAGTGCGTGGAGTGAAGAACGATGGTTTGGCAGATCACCTCCACAGTGTAAAACGGCAACACCCGAGCAAGCCGGGCGAAAGACACAAGGCGGTCGAAAGACGAGTGAGTGCGTGGAGCGGGGAACGACGGCTTGGCGGGTCTTCTCCGTGGAACGCTGGCTTGCTAGACCTTCATCACGGTGCGGGATGAAACGTCCGAACAAGGCGGGTGAAAGACGACGGAGTGCGAAGAGCGAGGAATGCAGGCTTGGCAGGTCTTCGTCAAGGTTCAAAATGGCAACTCCCGGGCAAGGCGGGTGAAAGACGAGTTGTTTGGGGCGAGGAACGCTGGCTCGGTGGATCTTCATCATTGTGCGGGATGGATACACCCGAACACGGCGGGTGAAAGATGAACGAGCGTAAGGAGCGAGGGATGCAGGCTTGGCCGACTCTTGCATGGTGCAGAATGGCAACATCTGGGTAAGGCGTAGACGATTAACTGCATGGGGCAAGAAGTTCAGACTTGGTTGGCCTTCCTTGTGAAATCTGCAGACCAAATCCAAGACGGACGAAAGACGGGAGCTTGCGAGATCTTCAACATAGTGCGCGACAGCTACGGCATCAGTGAGGTGGACGAAAGACGGTGAGGGAACCGAAGGCAGGGGCCGTCGATTGGTGATCTACTTCACACTGCTTCCACGGCTGGACTGGTGAGACGTGGAGCTTCAATGTCGTGGCGGGAGAGGCGAGAGGCCTGAGCAACAACCCAGACTCGACGGCGGCGTGCCGGCTATGGGCAGACCGGAGACGGGCCAAAGAGTGGAGCGTGCAGTTAGCTACAGCATCAGTGAGGCGGACGAAAGACGGCGAGGGAGCCGGAGGCAGGGACCATCGATGGACGATCCAGTTCACAACTCCTTCCATGGCAGAACTAGAGAGACGTGGAGCTTCAATGTCGTGGCGGGAGAGGCGAGAGCCCTGAGCAACAACGCAGACTCGACAGCGACGTCCCAGCTATGGACAGACCGGAGACGGGCCGAAGAGTTTAGCGTGTGGTACGGAAGCCACGGCAGCGCCTGAGCCGGGAGGACTCAGGCGTGTCGAAGCGGGGAATGGCTGAAAGACAGAAACAGCAGAGGGAATGCAGACGGCTTTCAACTTGACTCTTCACTCAAAGCGTGGGTTCAAAGCCACGAATGAGACGAGCAGCAGTGTGGGACAGCAACTGTTGTCTTGATTTCCGCTCGAGACGTGGGGTTAGCCACGGTCGAAACAAGCAGCAAGAGGTGAAAACGGCGTCCGTCTTGGTTCACCCAAACGTGGGTTCTGGCCACGAAAGAGACGAGCAGATGGCTTTCAACTTGACTCTTCACTCGAAGCGTGAGTTTTAAGCCACGAATGAGACGAGCAGCAGTGTAGGACAGCAATTGTTGACTTGATTTCTGCTCGAGACGTGGGGTTAGCCATGGTCGAGACAAGCATCAAGAGGTGCAACGGCGTCCGTCTTGGTTCACTCAAACGTGGGTTCTAGCCACGAGTTAGACGAGCAGCAGTAGGCAGCAACAGGTGGCTTGATTTTCGCTCGAGACGTGGGGTCAGCCACAGTCGAGACAAGTAGCAAGAAGTGAGGACGGCTTCCGTCTTGGTTCTTCACTCAAAACGTGGGATTAGTCACGAGTAAGACGAGCAGCAAGGGCAGCAACTGTTGGCTTGATCTTTGCTTGATACATGGGGTGGCACGGTTGAGACAAGCGGTAGGAATGTAGATGGCTTCCAACTTGGGTCTTCACTCATAATGGACAAGTTGGTGTATTCAAAGCACGGTAGCAAGTTCGATCGTTGTTGAAAGAATCGAAACCGAAACAAGAGTAAGACGGGTTGCCTGGAATGCGGTATATCCGGGAATCATGTACGGGAAGCGGCCGAAAGAACTAGAGCTTCGTCGGCGGGAAGGGCGGAGGCCGGTAGAGGGAGCGTCATCCGTCCAAAAGCCAAAGCTGAGGAGGTACCGTAGTAGCCAGCCAGAACGGCCATGAGCTTCTGAGAGGGTTGACGTCGGCAGCTTGCGTACGGGTGTCGGCAGATGCCGGTGATGGTAAGCCGTTCAGCAACACGGGCGTGTTCCGTCCGAGAGCCGAGGGACATCATGGGTGCGGGTGGAGCCAGCTGGAACGGTGATGAGCGTCGAAGAAGGTGACATCGACCGCTTGCGTACGGACGTCGGCAGTTGACGGTGAGGTAAGCCGTACGCAGGCGAGGGAGACTAGAACCGGACGAAAGATGGGGAACAGGGCGGCGAGGGGTCGTTAGACGACATGTACGCTGAAGGTAAAGGAATGCCGATATCATGCACGCTGTCGCTTTTATAAGGGAGGACTGCCACGCACATGCGCAGCAGGGATATGCAAGCAGGCGGCTGAACAGCAGAAGAAAGAAATCTCCAGGGAAACATCACATTCGAGGAATGTAATGCTAAATTATCAGGTTAAGATGTTTTGGCAACAAAGAAATAAAAATTGTACTAAGTTCTCCAATAAAAGTGGTTGAAGAAATCACTGTAAATTAAGGCTTGGACGATACCAACTTTCACCGATCCAATACCGATACGGTCCGATGCTTCTTCACTGAAACCGATGCCGATACTTCAATGCATTATTTGCCCTAAAGTTAATGTTTTTTTCCATATTCGGAAACAAAATATGATGAAAAATTCCTAATCTCAAAGCTCTATTAGCAAGCATTTTACAGTAAAGTGCATTTTTTGGAACCAGTTTTTGTTTTTTGTTAAATAACTTGAGAACAACTGAAGCTATCATCCTGAAATTAGCACCATTGGAAAGCTCTCGAAAAAACAGTTTGAATGGTGTATTGGAACACCAAAAACTGTCAATTTTTGTCGAAGACATCGCAAAAAACGTGGTTTTAACCTCTAAAAATAGTTTTTACTTAGCCTAAAATACTTACCTGTATTTTTAATGCTTTACAATTATTTGGAAATGCTACCCGTCCCAAACATGAAATTTAAGCACTCCTGGTCCTTGCAATGGCGCTCCCCGGGGCCCATGACCACCGCTAGGTGGCGCCCCATTCCCGCTTCTCCTCACAGTTTTGTCTCCCCGTTAGCCGGTTCGACGCGGGAGGAGGGTGGGTTCCCACAGGTAAGTATTTTAGGCTAAGTAAAAACTATTTTTAGAGGTTAAAACCTCGTTTTTACTGCTAGCCTAAAATACTTAGGCCTACCTGTATTTTTAATGCTGACTTTGTCCTACCTAAAGTAGGCGTCGAACATCGCCTTTGCAAGAACCTAGTGTGACCCCTCGTTAACAAAGTGGCAGAGTCATCACCAAACACTGTATATCCCCTACAGAAAAGAGTGCGTAAACCCCTTACCTCATTTTCTCCTTACTATTTTACCCGCTGCCATGAAGCTGATGTCCCTGTTTTTGGCCTCCGACATCTCTACTCCTCGCAGGTAGTGTGCCACGAAGGTGCTTCTCGTCTTCCACCTTCCAGCTTCAATAATTTCGTTCAGCGGGGTTCCCGCCGCGAAGGCCCAAGATGTTGCTAGTGCACGTACCTCGTGGGCCTGGCCGTCCCCTGTGACGACCCTCCTGTTGACCTTGCGATTCCTCGATAGTTCTGCAGATCCACCGAGCTATGGTAGATGGCATAGCCGCTTATCTGGTGAGGTTTTTCCCGCCCGACGTCAGTTTGACGAACAGGGGCACCCACGGGCTGCTCCTCAGTTATCCTCCACGAAGTCCTTAGTGCGGGCCATCTAGAACCTCAGTGCTCTGAATGGGCAGTATAAATGGTCAGGGCATCCCACCTCTAGTGTAGGTGTCAACGCGTTGATCACGATCGGGCAGGGCACCTCCTCAGGCTTTGAATTCTTGGCTCTGAATTCCGTGTGTGTCAACAGAGTAACCCGTGACCAGTGAGGCGAGGCCCTAAAAAAGTCTCTTCCCCGCGCAAGTGCTGCTAGTTCGCCCTGTCTGGACGCTGATGCCAGGGCAAGTAAAAACACTGTTTTCCGTGTTAGGTGTTCCCAAGATGCCTCGTGTAACGGTTCATATGTTGCTTCCGCCAGTGACTGGAGAACCGCTGTGAGGTCCCATCCCAGGTAGAGCTTCCTCTTCCTTGGCCTGAGAATACCAAACGACTGCACCATCCTTGACACTGCTGGGCTTTCGGTCACATTGCTCTTCCCAGAAAGAGCGGGGATCAAGTTGATTGCCGCCCTGTAGCCTTTAATTGTGCTAGGGGCCAATCCTAGTGCAAACAGGGAGTTCAGGAACTCGCAGACGTTATGCGGCGCAGGGACACATTCATTCACTTCATGAGACTTACACCAACCTACCCACCCTGCCATGTGCCTTCGTAAATGGACTTGGATGAGTCACGTATGCACTCAGTCATCACACTAGTTACTGCTACCGAGTACCCTTCCTTGCTGAGAACTGCCTTCACAACCTCCATGCGTGTAAGTGGAGTATGGTGGGGTTGTAGTGAAGCGTTGCACCGTTGTGTTGAGTGAGCAGGTCTGCCCGTTCTGGTAGCTCCACTGGGGCTTCCTTCTTCATTTTCCATAACTCCATGAACCAAGGAGCCACTTCCCACCACGGCGCTATTAGAATGAATGCTCCTCTTGATTCTCTCACTTTGTTTAGGTCTGGATGGTGGGAACAGATACCCATGAATGTTGTTCCACTCCATACTCAGTCCGTCCGTTGCCAACTCCAGGGGGTCTGGGTAGGGTGAGACGAAGACAGGGAGTTGTGCGTTCGCCCTCGTGGCGAATAGGTCCACCGTAGGTGTTCCCCACTTGTGGGAGAGGCTCTGACAGACCTCCGGGTTGAGTCGCCATTCCGTCGTTGGAATCTTCTTGCTCCTTGACAACTCGTCTGCTAACACATTCAGGTTCCCGGCGATGTGCCTCGGTTGCAGGAGGATGTCGAAGTCCTCGCACAGCACAAAGATCCGATGCACTTCCTGGTGGAGAGACGCCGATTTCGTCCCTCCTCCTCTCTTCAGGTACGCCACCGCCGACGTGTTGTCCGAGAGGACTGTCACTGAACATCCCCGCAGTTTGCGTGCCCAGAGAAGTAGAGCGTGCCAAACTGCTCTTAACTCCAACACGTTGATGTGCAGGAGACGTTCCTCCGTCGACCACTGACCTGCTGCCTGATCTTCTCCCATGGTCGCGCCCCACCCCGAGGAGGACGTGTCCGTGAGTAGCATCCAATCCGATGTCGGGGCGTGGATTGGTACTCCCGATTGGAGGTTGCTCCTGATCGTCCACCAGGCAATGACCTCGATTGACGCCTTGTCCAACCGAATAACGTCTTCCCACAACGCCCTCGGTATCCACTCTTCTTTCCGCATCCAGTGAAGCAGTCGGACCCTCCATGCTCCCATGGGTACCAGGGTAGCACAGGAATCCATTTTAACGATTGTACGTGAGAGTTCTCTCGCTGTTACACTCTGCACTTGAAGCAGCTCGCGCGCCTCCCTCATCACCTGAACCACTCTGTCTTCTGACGGCTGGATGCTGAACTCGCGAGTGTCTATCCATGCTCCCAAGAACTCGAACCCTTGTTGCGGCACCAAGTTCGATTTCCTTGCGTTTACTCCTAACCCGAGCTGGCCCATCAGCTTGACACACTTCTGTGTGTCCCTTGACAATCAATCCCCGTTCTGGTTCCGGAGGAGCCAATCGTCCAGATATGCGTGTGCGTAGATAAGGGCCCGATGAAGCACTGCTAGCACTGGCTTCACGAGTACCGTAAAAACGTGGGGCGCAGAACACAGGCCAAAGGGAAGAACTACAAATTGGTAGACCTTCCCCAGGCAAACCAGATGGAACAAGTGATGCACACTCGGGTGTAATGGTACATGGAGGTAAGCATCTTCCAGGTCTATGGAAGTAGAAAAGTCGCCTGGTTGGATGGCTTCCCTGATTGATGCTAACGTCTCCATTTTGAAATGTTCCGTTGCAATGAACTCGTTGAGGTGTCGCAGATTGAAGATCAATCTCACGCCCCCGTTCCGCTTGGGTATCACCCTCGCCGGGCTGAAGAACCCTGGGGTGTTGGCTGGTGCCTCCACGATTGCTCCCTTCTTGAGCAACGACTCGATCTCCTTCACATATTACGGATGGTCCGGTTTTTGCAGTAGCCAGTGTGGTGGTGTTGATCGGAGTGGTGGCGCCGAAGTAAAGTTTGGATATAACCTCGCGCCACCACTGCGAGGATGAACTTGTCTTCCGTTATTCGTTGCCACGTACTGAGATGGCGCGAAATCCTGACCCCACCTTTCCCAGGTGGGGGGGAGGGGGCTGGATGCGCTAGGCTGTAGTTTCAATGTCATGTGTTAGGGGGCCTGCGACCTCCTCCACGGTTTTGGGGGAAGCTGCTCTTTTGCGGAAATCCTCTCCCCCTACCGCCTCTTTCGCTCCCGTTTTGGGTGGATTGAGTCTGCTGCTGGGGTTGACTCGATCTTGGCTGCCCCTGGCTTCCAGGGTGTAGCGCATCACGAAAAGGCACTCTGCTCAGTCCGGTGCCTCTGTTGATTCCTCTTTGGCGATGCTGGGCAGCCGGCGGTTTCACTTTGTCACGTAAGTCGGGTGCTATAGTCAGTAAACTTCCACTGAAAAGCCAGCTGGACTTATGGATGGGTAACAAACGCAGATTTTTTAGTGAGTCTTTGCACACGCCTGCTTGTGCCCCTTCCAGGTAGGCGTCCCGGCGATGAAGCACAGAGTTGAAAAGCGCCCTTGATCCCCAGTTCACCGCATCAGTGTGGAACTCCGCGCCTTTCCGCATTAGTTTAATTGCCCCGTCGATTTCTCCCAAGTCTCGTTCCTCCGGCGTGGCAGTGAGGAAGTTTTTTAGTTTGGCAGTGGCAGCTGCATAGGCCATGTCTGCTGTGGAGTTAGCCCTCAGACTAGCTCTCAAGACTCTCCTCCTCCTCGAATTGTGCCGTTGCAATTTTTATCTATTGTGGGCGTTGCAATGAAGAGTCCATATACATTTTGACCTCTGCCGTGACATACTCAGTCTCCTCGTACGTCTTGTATCGTGTGACTCGAGGAGCACCAGCGTTACTGACCGAAAAGAAGAAAGTCCGGCGGTGGTGTAGGCGCAATAGCTGAGAGCACTTTCCCCTTGTCCCTTAATACACCTCTGTTCACCAACAGCTGACGGTAAAGCACTTGGGATTGAGGCAAATTGTTCTGTGGTTTAACCACCCGATCGATGTTCGCATAACACGTGGCTGGTGGCCCGCCTTCCGCTGCTTCAGGAATAACAACCCGTGGGCAAAACAAACTCGGTAGTGAATTGTAGACCTCCTCTACCGCCCACTTCCACTCGATGGCTTCCTGAGCACTGTCAGTCCCCTCCGTGGGGTCCTCTCTTCTTGTGGTGTCCCTTGTTGCTAGGGCAACACCCGAGGTACTTGCGGAAGCACAGCATTGTCTGTCACGTACGGATCCTGCATGTCCGGTAAACCTGCCCCGGACTGTGACCCGCTGTCTGCGTGTTGGTCATTCATCAGTGTAGGATCATTATGCACCAACACGTCACTGTTCTGTGAAATACACTGCACTAACGTCTCGCCGTTCTGTGAATTGCACTGACCAACCAATCCCCCTATCCCCCTATCCGCGCACTCACTAGTGTGGATTGTGGGGGGGGGGGGGAATTCACATTCCATCCCTGGGTTGTATGCGATGCACTGACCTGTCCCGGACCCGGCCGTCCGTTCCAATTACCATAACTCGGCCATGCTCACTGACCACTGTATGTGGCCCATTGGCTCTCCCAAGAACCTGCAAGGCCCCAAGGAATGTTTAAATCGGACACTGGTCTATCTCCCGCACCATCTAGCGTCCCGGACTGCAACACGTCCTGTCCGCGAACGCTTGCCTGTGTCCCGGACTGCGAACGGATCCAGCTGTGTGAGGGATCCAGTCCGCTCGTGTCCGTACTGGCGCCGTAAGGGGCCTGTCCCAGTCCCACCCCGGAGCGTGTCCGGGACGGTTCCGACAGCTGTTGGGAGGAAGTCTGTAGGGGCCTGCCCATAGACTCCACACCCATGCTGTTTAAATTATTTAATAAACGTCTCCGTTTAAGGGAAGAGTCACCAATATCGACTATAGTACTTACGGGTCGAACGTTGCGTGGTGGAGTCCCTGGCGGCATCGCCGACTGCACCATGTCTTGTCCGCCATTTTACGCTGATGCCTGCAGTACTGAATTAATCACTGCGGGCAAACGTGGTGCCTCCTTCGTCCCGAAATAACTCACAAAGGTATCCAAAATGCCTTGGTGTGTTTTTAACGCTCGTTTACTATCAGCCTTTTCTTGCTCCTTCTTTCTAGCCAACTCCAACTTCGCCATTTCTTCCGCCACTGCCTTGGCCACTGTACTGGAAAGGTCCGTGGCTTGTCCGAGCGTGGCTTTTGTCCCGGATCGCGCCAAGACAAAGGAATTGTCCGATGGCGTTTCGACGTTCGGCGAAACACTTGAATCGTCGCCCGAATCCACTAAAAGTTCCAAATCACGACCATTACCTACATTATTCGTTAGTAATGCCAATTCACGTTCTCTTCTCCGACGATCCGAATCCGCCCACGTCGCTGCAATAGCCGCCACTATTTTTGGGTCCATTGCAGAACACAACTCACCACATTTGAAATTCCCGAAGTTGCAAATTCTGCATCTGCGGCATCTAGGATGTGGGTCGCGTGGATTCAACTTCTTACTGTACTTCCCGTTACCGTTTCCAGGGCACGAAGCCCTTTTCTTTGAGGTATTAGACGAATCCATGTTCGAAACTGAAAATTTTGCGACCGATAACGATCGCGTCCCAAAACAAACAGTGAGGAGAAGCGGGAATGGGACGCCACCTAGCGGTGGTCATGGGCCCCGGGGAGCGCCATTGCAATGACCAAGAGTGCTTAAATTTCATGTTTGGGACGGGTAGCATTTCCAAATAATTGTAAAGCATTAAAAATACAGGTAAGTATTTTAGGCTAGCAGTAAAACCGATACTTTACCAAAACAGTTAACCGATACTATCGGTATCGGCCGAGCCTTACTGTAAATACATTTATTTTCATAAAATCAAGATATCTCTTCAATATCTTCGCAAATTTTCGATGATCAGTAGCCCTGGAGATAAAAATTCACAGGCGATCGTCTTCCTCAGGCAGTCCACATTGACTCAAAACATCGTGCAACGAACGATCGTAGCACTGTGTTTTGAGTCAATGTGGACTGCCTGTGAATTTACATCTCAGGGTTACGCATCATCTAAAATTTGCGAAGATATGAAGTGATATGTTGACTTTATGAAAATAAGCGCATTTACAGTGATTTCTTCAACATAATGTAAGATGAATTTTCATAGTAAGCAGTGTGACATTTTAAAATAAAAATGGTAAAGCAATCAATCAATCAATAAAAATGGTAAATCAATTATGTATTTATGTGTTGTGGTAGATTCTTGTTTCAGTTACGTGGGCGCGGATTCATGTGAAGTTAAATCTGTCGTCCAATTTTTGCTGCTCAATTTTTTCCTAGCAAGAGGGCGTGCAGGCGTTTGCCGACATGCATCCCGAGTCCAACAAAAGAGTTCCTCGTTGATGCCACTTGCTGAGAACGAAGCATCAGCAGCTTTGAAAAATTAAAAAATAGTTGCATTCATGGACTGGGTGACATATAAAGAAATAACAAAGAAAGTTGACAGTGCAAGAGGCACCCCACCCTGACAAAGTTGGCAAAGAGCATCAAAATTTGGTTTGAAAATAGTCACTCCGCAAAAACCAATTTAAGTTGTGGGCATGACCAACCGAACCTTTGCCTAAAGGCTAGTTCATTGACACACCGTTACTAATTGCTGGGATTAGTTTTACAGATGAGCTTACCAGAAGCAAACCATCGTTTACTGTCTGTCTGTGCTTTTGACTCGCTTCGTGTTAAGTCTCTTGAGACTGGGCCCCAACGCAATCAGTGGTCACGTGCCACGAACAAACAAATCGTAGCTCGCGATACGGAAGGAGTTTCAAAATGAATGTTGAAATGGAACGGATCATTCGGGGAATAAAGGCAGTGACGTAGATGATGATGACGTCATTCAAAGGAGGCACGGAAACGGGGATTCCAAGCTTTTAATGCGACCAAGACGGCGGCCGTGTGGCGCGTTGTTCAGGAGTTAAGGGCAGTTTTTAGGAAACGAAAGCAAACCAAAATATGCATTCCGAAATACGTAATTCAATCAGAATGACGCCTCCGTTGCATGCAATTGGATATTAATCTTTGCAACGGGGCTTTGAACTGAAGGATGATATATAGTTCGTCGGTTATTTTGGACACGGTTTTGAAAGCGACAATATGTTGTCATTTGGACTGAAAAGGATTAAAAATGTGTGCAGTCAAACGAACAGTTCATTCTCTGGCGTATCCTCGTTATTGTACGGTTGGGTTTACGCCGAACCCCAAAAAAACAAAACTGCCAATCCCAGCACCTAATCTCACTTACGGTCCGTCCAGTTTCACGACTTTTGACGTCGGCACTGATCCCTGTGGTTGTGTGTTTTTGTTGTGCATCGGTCTTCAGTTCTAGGAGTGAAAATGCAGGCGTCTAAGAAAAAGAATAGTAGTGCAAAGTATGTGAACTATGGTAAGTGAGAATAAGTTGCAAACTGTCAGGAAGGGAGAAAGTAGGTTGCTGACGGGTGGCAGCCGAGATGGTGTTGGACAGCTGTAGTGCCAAATTCTTCAGATGGGAGTGCTTTAGCACAGATTCAAGAGACTTTGAGAGGATTACCAGCCATTTTAGGTGCGGAATTGCAACAGGCGCTGAGGTATGGTTTTAAAAAGGAGCTGCATTGGTTCTGCGACAGAATTGGAAATGAGGTCCACGGCATCGGAAAAAAAATATCCACCTTAAATTTGCTCGAGGCTATTGCGCCAGTGTGCGTTGGCAGATTAGTAATAAAACCCTGCAGTGGTGGAACGACCACAAGAATGTGCGGTTGTCGTCTGCGTCGTTGTTGTAGGTCCAGGGCAGATATGTTACATACCCGTTGGTTCAGAACCAGTTTGAGGTGCCAGGTACTCCTGGTTTGCGCCAGAGGTCTAATAACAAACCGTTGGTTGTTGAGACTGGCTAAACAGCTGCGGGCTATACAGTCGAGTATGTTACGGGTGATGCTACCTTTGATGCAATCACTAGAAATTGTGGGTCAGGATAATTCTGAATTTAAAGGCAGTTGGACGGCTCTAGTCAGGCAGTCTGGTTGATGCCGTGTTGCAGTTTAATGCTACTGTGCAGCCGTCAGGAGGGGTCAGCTCCAGTTAGCGTATAAGAAGGATGTGCATAGGAGGTTATTAGCGGAAGAACCTACTCAGGATAATTTGTTTGGTGGCCCAATTGATAATGTGTTGCGTGAAACGCAGAGATCATCGGCAATTGAGAAGAATTATTTGGTTGGAGGTGGTAGGTTGGATTTTCCGCGGAGTAGGCTGCAGCAGATGTTTTCTTACAGAGGAAATAAAGGGGGGAGGGGGTTCAAAAGGAGTATGGGGCCAGGTCAGAGGGGAGTTTTTCGGGGTAGGAGAGATTGACCCATTGACAATGGGTGGCCCGGTTCATGGAGGGGAGGTTTTCTTTGAGATTAGCAGGAGATGGGTGCATCACAGTGGGCCCTGAAGACAGTGGCGGGCACCTACTGGGTTTCTGGAAGATCCCACCCGTTTGTCCCGTCTGGGACAATGCACAGGTGCTGCCACTGGACGACATCAGCATGGTTTTATGGCACTTGCTCCGAGAAGGGGTAATAGAGCACATGCCCTCGAGAAGCAAGGGGTTTGCGGCAAACTTTTTTGCGTTCGCAAACCAGACGGGTCCTTATGGTCATTTTTTATTTAAGCTTTTGAACACTTTCCTGCGGGCAGTGCCCTTCAAGATGCGTCGCAAGGGGCATCATGTTAGGAGAATGGTTGATGTCAGAAGACTTGAACACGTATTACGCAGTCAGTATGCGCGAAAATCAGAGGAAGTTCCTCATGTCAGTTGGAAAGGTTTGATTTTTCAGTGTTGTTTTCTCCCGTTCGCGGATTTCACATTGTTAGAAGCACATCTGATGGGCACTCTGTGGCAACAGGGTGCGAGAATAGACGTAGAAGTCAGGATGGAGGGTGCCCGGATGATAGGAAAGGATAATAGGTTTGGTAACTTTGGGGTTCAATGTGAATTGAGCAAGTCCCATTTGGTGGCCACGCACAGAATCGTGCATTTAGGAGCCATTATCGATATGCGTACGTTACATAATGAGTCTGCCAGTGGAGAATGTTGGGGCTCTACGGGTCAGGCCAATGGCATTGTTGTGGCTGGTCTTCGTTTCGAAGATGGCCTAGCAAAGGTTTTTGGGGCTGGCAGAGAGTACGGAGCTGAGCATTTGGTAAGGAAGGCTCGCCTACACGTGCGTTGGTTGCAGCAGGATCTGCGCGCCTTGGGAGTAGCGCAGACGGAAGTTATCAATTTGGGACCTTCTATGTGGCAGAGGCCCTTGCGGGGCAGAACAGCAGCAGTTGGGAAGATCGCCCGGTGGAGTTAGTGATGTATTCTGACGCGTCGGATTTAGGTAGGCGAGGGGGTGAATGGCAGGCGGCAAGGAGTCTGCCCTCCATATCAACGTCAGAGAACTTCTGGCAGTAAAGCTTGGCTTTTCGGATGTTTGGTGGGGAAAGCCCGCGAGGATAGGATGTTCTGACCTAGGGGTGTGCGGTTTTAATATTCTGGGTTCGATTCGATTTCGATCAATTTTGGAGAAGAACACCTCTATTTCGATTATTATTCGATTTCGAAATTAAATTTTATATAGTCATTCGGAAATATTCAATACCTGAAAATTTATAGCATTCTTCCCCAAAGTATGCTTCTCTTGCTGGAGTTTTAAAGTTGTGAAGAGATGGCCAGCTGCGTAACCCCTCCTGCGCATGCGCGAGGATCCTCTATAAAAACATTCGGGCTAGACCGGCCCGCCATCTTCAGACGAGACGTCTTCACTTCTCTCCCTTCAAGTCCAAGATCCTCGATCCAGTTTTCCACCACCATCATTTTGGATTTCTCGGATTGCCTGTAAACGTTCACGCGGATTGCACCACGGCCCGATCCAGGGATACAGCGACCGACTCTTCTTCCAAGATGGCCGCTCCATCGCATCACAGTCCATCATCCACCGATCCGAATATTGTTGTCAGTCCGTCATATTTTTCCAAGAATCCGGACCGCCCTTCTTGTGATGAACAACCTCTGTCCGCTTCTCAAGTTCATGCTTGAATGGATCGTGCGATCCGAGAATTCAAGTACAAGTCAACCTTAAGCAAGCCGCCTTCGTCATCTCACAGCCGTTCCTATATGCAAGATTGGATCACGAACACGTCTTCAGCATCTGAAGCGGCGCCATTAATCTCCATCCGTTTTTCCACAAAAACTCGGACTGCCGCTCGCACAAGAATTCGGACTACGCTCTCATTAGAATTCGGATTGCACTAAAATTTGGACTGCCGACCAGCTGCTTTCAGAAACGACGTCATTCACCCCCGGATGAGCCAGCTCAAACACCATCTCTTCATCCTACATTAAGTCTCACAACAGATGGAGCTGTATTCGTTCAACCATCCGCCCATCCAAGTTTTATTTCTTCGGATCGTCATCCAAGATGGCCGCTCCTTTGCTCTCTCCACAAGTCAAACACAGGCATTTTGGGAACGTGCTGTCTGCATTTTCAAGCACAAGACCAAGCCGCCCTTCCGACTTCACCATTCCCATCCAAGATGAACGCTCCTTTACTCCGTCCACAAGTCAAGTGCACACTTCTGGGATCGTGCTGTCCGTATTTTCAAGCACAAACCAAGCCGCCCCTTCGGAAATCACTATTTTTCTTTGGATCGTCATCCAAGATGGCCGCTCCTTTGCTCTGCCAACAAGTAAAGTTCACGCATTTGGGATCGTGCTGTCTGTGTTTTCAAGCACAAGACCAAGCTGCCCCATCCAAAATCGCCATTCTCATCCAAGTTTTAAATTCTTCGGATTGTCGTCCAAGTTGGCCGCTCCTTCACTCTGTCCGCAACGCAAGCACACACCTTTTAGGATCATGCTGTCCATGTCTTCAAACATAAGACACAGCCGCCCCATCCGAATTTATCATTCCCATGCAAGTTCTTATTCCTTCGGATCATCGTCCAACATAGCCGCTCCTTCGTTCTGTCCGGAGAAACACGCTTCCATGGACCACGCAATCCAAGATTCTCAAGACAAGGCCAAGCTTAGCCCACCCATCTGAACCTGCCCTCGCCTGCGCTTTCCTCAAAACGAAACTGAGTTTTCTCCATTCTCACCAAGTTTCCTGTCTTGGATAAACCAACCTTCGTTCAAGTGGACAAGATCATGCCAAAACACAAAGGAACTCCGAAGGAACCCTCGTCCAAGATGGCCGTTTCTTCTTTTGTCAATCAGGAAATCGTTGTGCTCATCCTGTGCTCCGGACCATGCTTCAAATGATGAAGCTCCTCTGTCCGCAAGTTAAGGACATGCATTCATGGATTGCACCGTCCAAGATTCTTTATCACAAGACCCCTCAACCGAACCCGCAACGGTCTTCACTCTCCTAGCAAGCCAACCCAAGCCATCGCCATCCTCATCCAAGTTCTCCCGTCCTCGTATAAACCACCTTTTGTTCAAGAGGACCGAACCAGGCCAAGATACAAAGATTCACCGAAGGAACCTTCGTCCAAGAAGACCGCTCTTTCGCCTGTCAATCTGGAAATCGTTGTGCCCATCCTTCACTTCTTACAACGATCCTCCTCTGTCCTTAGCTCAAGCACATGCACTCAAATGAACTGGACTATCCAGGATTTCAACCCAAGACCAAGACCCCCCCCCCCCATTTTAGAAACCACCTTCAACCCTGACACTCAAGGTTGGGTTACAAACTCTCAAACAAAGCAATCTTCTGAATTTTCAAGGAAAGTCTGTTGTGATCCTGGAACTGGGGATAGCCATCCTGGTTTTTCCTTCGCCTACCCACACCAAACAAGACAGGCGCCATCACAACCGGATTGGTCCTTTGCAGGGACTCCATTCAGTCCGCATCAGCCCACCTTCGTCAACCTGAATCACAGCTTCTTCGGGCCTTCGCCCTTCACCGCTGCTGTCCTCGCCAACTTTCCGACACTCATCGCAGCTCCTTCGACTCCTCACCCTTCACAGCTACTATCCCTCATTAACAATCTTTTCAGCTCTTTCAGACCCTCACCCTTTGTGGTCTTAGTCCTCCTCTGCCTGCTGCTCCTCACCAACATTCATTGCAGCTTCATCAAGACTTCGTCCTCCGTTGCTGCTATCTCTCGTCAACAGTCATTGCAGCTACCTCAAACTTCGTCCATCACTGTCTGATGTGCCTCGCCAACGATCATCACAGCTTCAGTAGACCTTTGTCCTCTGCTACCTGCGTCCTTCGCCGATAATCATTGTAGCCCTCTCTGACTTCCGTCCCGCATTACCTGCTCTTCCTCACTAACATTCACCGCAACTCCTCAGAACCTTCACCCATCACCGAGCCAATAACGCTGACTGCTGTCCCTCGACTAACAATCATCACAGCTCCTTCAGACCCTCGTCCTTCGCCAAGAATCTGCTCCTGCTGTCCCTCATCGACAACCACCGCAGCTCCTTAGAACCCTCATCGTCAGCTGTCCCTCATTGACATTCGTCACACCTCCTTCAGACCGTCGCTTTTGGCCACGACAAGGCCTTGCCGTCGAGCATTGCAGCACTTTTCAAAACCCACGCTCTTCGCCTCCTGCGATCACTCGCAAACCATCACCACCGCTCTTTCGAACTTCTCCCTCCGCTGCCTGCTGTCCCTGACCAACAGCCATCACAGCTCCTTCCGACCTCCTGGTTCGCTCTTCGCTGCTGCTGGCCCTCATCAAACAATGATGACAGCTCCCTCAAAACCTTTACCCCCTTTTTCCTGTTAAAGTCCTTGGGTAACCATTGTCTGCAACTGCTCTGCAACCACAGCTCTGCAACGGCTCATAGGACGCTACCAACTGGCATCATCATCCACCCTTAACAGCTTCCTTCGCTTGTCTTTTCAAGCTTGCTGCCCCTCACTGTCAAACGTCTGCGAGCTCCAAGAACTTTGCCCTTCACAAACTGTAAGCCTTCCCAAACACCTGCTCACAGCATGGCTTCGGTTCACAGCCCTGCTGTCCCTCAGCCCTGATGGCCTTCTGTCTTCGCTGACACAGTTCCAAGCCCTCGCACACCGACTCTCAAACGCAACTTCTTGACATTCGTCCTCGCAGACAGTTCGCCATTGCCAACAGCCAAAACGTGCTCCCAAACTTCGTCCTCCCCTTCTTCAGTTATCCCTCACCAACAAGGATCATCACAGCACAATCCACATCATTGCCAGTCGGAGGAGGCTCCTCGGGACATCCATCTGACATAAGAAATTGGAATCGAAGCAACCCAGGATGACAAGCACGACAACCAGTAATCCACCTAACA
Source organism: Lithobius niger (assembly GCA_023313725.1). Classification (NCBI taxonomy): domain Eukaryota; kingdom Metazoa; phylum Arthropoda; class Chilopoda; order Lithobiomorpha; family Lithobiidae; genus Lithobius; species Lithobius niger. The sequence continues at coordinate 22,458 of JAHWFP010177465.1, forward strand.
AGATCCACGACGTTTAGGCAGATTTCATTAGAAGAACAGTAGAAAAGCCAAATCATTCACTCCCTCCCCAAGAGTCCATGGTAAAACACTCATCCACACAACGGATTTCCCAGACTGGGTCCCATCCAGACCACTCAATCGTCTCATGAAACCATTTTAACACCACAGCAAGACTGCTTCCATCACCTCCCAACCCACAAGACCATTTCTCACACCGCACCGGCACCAAGTCCTCGCGGCTGGGAGATTCCAGGTCGTCAGTATTCTCCACGATTGTCCTTGGAGAGAAACTTCACTATCATTCACCTGTGACTATGAACCTCCTTCGGAAAAAGTTTTCAAAGATTGAAGGAGCCATCTCAACCGATTCTCATCCCAGCACTCACAAGACATCAGAAGCAAACCAGAACGCTCCTCTCTCCCGGATGGGTACCTTGTAACCACATCAACGGACAGAGAACAACGAATTCCACAAGGATCACAGTCAATAATACCCACCCATTCAGACTGAATTTCGGAATCATCTCCGCAACCATGAGAGCAACCAAGATCAAATCTATCACTCGCTACGCTCAGAATGACCTTAACGTTGCCTACACTGACAACATCTGAATCACGGCACAGGAACTCAACACAATTCCGGCGTCTTGGTCCTTCCACAGCGACATCACCGGCATCGAAAATCCACAAGCAACCTCCCGGTGAAGTGAACACACACAATCCACCACTCCAGGAAGATGTCGACCAAAGAAATTGGATTACATCGTCTGGGACCCATCGTCACTGCCAGACATGTCTTACCCCCCCCCCCCCCCCGGCACTGAAAACAGACACCATCAAGTCAGAAGTCCTGTAACAGTCAGCTCCGAAACAGATGTCTGATGCAAAAGCAAGCCCCGCCACTTGTGAAACAACCCATCCCGTGAAATCTCTGTTTTCATCAAAGTGCGAAGTTTGAACTTTATGGGGGGAAGCCAGCTCGTAACCCTAGGGTACTTGTCAAGGGTGCCCACCACCTGAATTGACGCGGTCTACTGAAAATGCTATAAATTTTCAGGTATTGGATATTTCCAAACAGCAACAGAAAGAGTATTTTGTCTGGCCGGCTGAAAATTGTATCGATTGCCTAATAGGAAATATACAATAGATGGCGGGGTGGTCTAGCCCGAATTCTTTTATAGAGGATCCTCGCACATGTGCAGGAGGGGTTACACAGCTGGGCGTCTCTTCACAACTTTAAAACTCCAGCAAGATAACCATACTTCAGGGAAGAATGCTATAAATTTTAAGGTATTGTATATTTCCTATTGGGGGCCATTCAAAAACCACATGGTCGGCCAGGGGGTGGGGGGGAGGGGGTCGACTTTCGGCCACAAGTAATCACAATGGGGAGAAGGGGGTTTCCAAGTAAACCATGTGGCTATTGTATTGAAGAAAAAGGCTGTATCTCCACTGAATTGGTGATTTACCGTACAAGAGTCTCTACGCATAACATCTCACTCAGCCATACATTGTTCTTATAGTGTTCCTATATCGACCTTAACATCTCAGCACCAGTCAACCGAAATTTCTCGCTAAATTTCCCGAAATATACCAAAACTGAATTTCCCGCGTAGCGGTGAAGTACCGCGGCTTGCCGTAGAAATCTTCAACAAAGTAAAACTGCGTTCTAAATACGTTTAAATAGTGTGCGGTTAAAATGTCGAGTGCTTCAGTGGGACAATTCAATGCAGTGATGGCCTATGTAATAATGAACGCATTAGGTTACAATTTTCTACTTTCCGTCTCAGTTACAAATCTCAGATGAAGTTTAGTCTAGCGGCCATCGCAGAGCGCCAAAAAACTTGGTGAAAATATTTCACACGATGAATCAAACAGCTGCGCTTATTAAAAGCGAAAGTGGAGTATGGGGATACTTTGTTGGGTTTCTCACGTCGAACACTATCAATTCACCAAATCCGGTACGGCACAATAACACACATTTTATATAAAGTGGGTACTCCATTTGTCGAAAATGCATTAAGGTGTAATTTTTTTAAGTACGTGGAGGGGGGGAGTTGTGGCTATGAGCCATGTGTTTTTTTTTTTTTGGGGGGGGGGTCCAAGATTTGGCCACAGATGACCACACGGGGGGAGGGGGGGGGATTAATAATGGCTTAAAAAAAGGCCACGTGGTTTTTGAATGGCCCCTTAAGGAACAGAAACAATTTTCAGCTGGCCAGCCAGGAGGGCCGGTAAAATACTCTTTTTCTTTTTCGATTTTAAACTATTGTGTTTTTCAATTTGTATCTATAAGAGCTAGCCTTTGAAAAAATTATCAAGTTTCAGTGATTAACCTGCATTCCTGTAAACTAACGTTACTCCAATACTTGCGAACTAAACTTTAAATTATGTGTTCATTTATTACGCAAAACTACATCTTGATATTATCACAAAGTTAGAAAGCAAGCTTCCACCTTGGGGGGGGGGGGGGGGGGGGGGGGGGGGGGGGGGGGGGGGGGGG
>JAHWFP010177465.1:25060-41869 GCA_023313725.1 Lithobius niger
CCACCCTTCTTTTGAATAGCACCATCCTTAGATTTTATTGAGTCAAATTAACGTCATACATTGTGCAAATTTGACCAATTATTGCTCCTTGGTTGATCGTTAAACTTACAATGGAGTTTAAAATGAAATCTTACTATTGTAATTTTAGGGCAATGACTACACTATTTTAGCAATGGTTAACATGGTACCGTACATAGTTGCTACATAAAACAAAGTCATTACACATTTTTGACTAAAGTTAATGTTTTACTTGATTCAAATTTTACGTTAAACTTTATGAAGTGTATTTATTGAAAAGCTTTTGATTCGGAAGAATTCGATTCAATTTCGACAATGTAATAAATAGAAGTAGTTAGAATTAGAATTAATTAATAGAAGAATTAATAGAATTAATTAATCTATTAGAATTAATAGAAGTAGGAGAATTGGATTTCTCTACCCGAACATGGCGTTACACAGTGGGAGCCAGCCCAACTACCTTGTGCAAGTTGTGGGCTTTTGTTAAAAGTGGTGAGACAGAGAGAGCGGAAGTGAATGGAGACGGACCGGAACTGACGAGGAGGAAGTGAGATGTGCTGGGATTGGCTTTTTTTTTTCCAGGGGTCCCATTAAAAGGCATACACCCAATGGTAGAACCACGTTCGGATATGTACACAATTCCAATTCTCTTACAAAAAAAATTAGGTAAGTTTTATGGTAGAATTTACTAATTTTCCTCCTCCTTTGTTGGCAGTGCACAAAGAATACATAAACGGCTGAGTAATTACCTTCCGCTACAAGTTTTGTTTCATAGGCCAGTCAGCTTGATCAATCACTGAGGCAACATTGTCTAGACTATGACAATAGCAATGTATGTTTCCAGGAAAATGTACACTACCAATATAAAACGCACTGGCTCCTCCCAGCTTTCTTATTGCGTACGGACATATGTGCATATGTGCATATATTGCATATGTGGATTTCTTAGATAAAAAAAACTAATTCTATGTTACTGTTTTAATTTATGTAAAGGAAATGAAACAAGTACAAATATTTATTTACAAGTGCACAAAGGAAAACTTGCTTTTGCTCTGGCAACGTAAGTTGCTACGTGGTCTGCAATAGTTTGCTTTGTACAGAAAACACTAAAATGATGGAAATGTCCTGGAAACAAAAAGAAAAAGCACTGGGTAAATACAAACTTATTACAAGTCTAGCTAACAAAAGACGATAATTTTAAGGATACATTCAGTTTTTACTTATCCCAAAGTAATTAGTACCGTAAATAGCCTAAATGCCCATGGGCGGCTAAAATAAAATTGATAAAAAAAGTGGTGGGGGACGTTAACAAGCTACTACAAGATTTCTGACCTTAACTTTTTTTTTTTGGAGTAAGCGTTTAGGCCTAAATCTATCGTGGAAAAGTTAATTATTCATGTGAGTGATCTAGGGTCAATCTAGCATTAACACAATGGCTTTATTCTCATTTATTCACAATGTATTTCTCCTTTCAATATGTAACCTAATTCTAAGTTAAAATTAATTTCTAACCATCACCAACCTTCAAAACAGACACGCGATTCACAACCGGAAAAAGCCAAGCAGAGTAGAGTCATAACGGACACGGTGGACTGGATGTTTCACGCGCTTACACAGTTTGGACGCGTGGAACTTTTGAGTGGTTCCTCACGTCCACTACTGAGGTTCCAAGGGTGCAGACCTACACGTTCACTTCTGCCGGAACTTCTGTCTTGGATGACAATATATAACTCTATCAGTACCTTCCTAAACCACCGAACTGAGCGAACAAAACGCACCACTGTGAGAGACAGTTAGACTCCAAACTTGGCATCGCACGTGTGCAGTGATGTTGTGTCAGCCGTTTAGTACCTTCCTAATCTACAATCACAGCTCAGCAAACTCAAAAAGCTTAGTTGAACATCGATACGTCATACCTTCACCGTGACCAGACCTGGCTAGTGGATTTGACCAGGATTGGCTAATAGATGTGACCAGGCGAGAGCAATGCCAAATTGCAAACCATCCGAGGGAGATGGTTTGCCAGTGGTGGAGGTTTGAGCATGCGTGAGGTAACAGTTTTGCCGGAAACAGATTCTTAGCTGATGATCGTTGACGTCAATCAAGCAGCATCAACACGGCTATTAGCAGGGAATGCCAAACTGTCACCAACAGTGGTGCGTTTGGTTCGCTCTGTTCAGTGGTTTAGGAAGGTACTGTATGCTGATAAATGTGTCAACACACACGTTTCCCATTGGTGAATTACGTTGTCTGTTTTGAAGGTTGATGACTGGTTAAAAAATAGTTTCAACTTAAAAATTATGTTAAATATTGGAAGGAGGATGATCGAATAAAGTAAATTTGAGAATAAATGAGAAAAAGGTATAGCGTTTTCGCTAGACGGAATCCATATTACGAACATCAATGATCGATCGCATATGCCTAACATTTGCCGACTTTTCTATGATTACAAACGCTCCCGTTAATCGTGTTGGATTAAATGTTGATTTTGTTAAATTTATGAACCTCTTTGTTAATTTTGCTGCAGATTGCAGAACAACCAAGATTTAAAGGATAAAACGTTGATTTTGTTAAATGTTTGAAGCTTTTAGTCAATTTCACGATTAACTAAAAAAATCCCCGATTGGGTGGGGAGGGGCGAGGGCGTTAATAAAGCCAATACACAATTTCTGACCATAAGATATTTTTGGGGGGTGGAAGTAAGCAACGCCAGGGAATTTGTTAGGCGATTTGCGGTAATTAGTTTTTACTTATCCTAAAATACTTCCCTTTAATTCGTTAATTAATTGCTCAAAGACCTTCAAATAGTGCTTTTAAGGTATTTCCATTGCTCTCAGAATGCAACGCATCTGCCCGCCACTTTTTGTTTTGCAGAACTCTTGTCTAGCGAAAGCAGGGACGGCGGGTGGGTTGCCACTAAAGTCAAGTATTTTAGGATGACTAAGAACATAGAAATACCAGGGTACGGTCTGGTCAGTTTCTCTTTTTGTTGCCTATATGAAAACATACATTACCTGATTTTCCTTATATAGTAGTTCATTCCTATTGAAGGCTCAATCCCTAGTGATGAAAAGTTGGCTTCCCCGTCGTACTCTTAGCACCCTTCCGCGCATGCGCGCGTGCCTCTATATATAAACCGCCCCGAATCGAGCAGCTGCATCTTTCTTCCACTCAGGGTCTACCTTGGAGACTGAGAGGGGAGGCCGGGCGGGTGAGGGTAATGGTTGTTTTTGTGTAGGCAACAAACACAGAAATTGACCAAGCCGTACCCTGGTATTTGTATGTTTTTATTGCCGTTGAAAACATCATTACCTGATTTTCCCTGTATAGCATACCTCGTCACATGGAGGCTGACACAAGGAGGGAGGTGACCCGTGCTACGAGTTGGCTGCCCCGGAGTGGTGTGTAACCCCATGGATCGGGCAGCATCTATGTAGGCGGTTGTGAACGGGGTACGGAATATCACTGGACGACACGGGGAATGGGTGACCATAGAGGACCTGACCGTAAAAACGGCGTAGGAGAATGGTCGATAGCTAACGACGAGCGCATCCCCAAGAGGTGACCGCATGGGCAAATGTACAGGCAGTTGAGAAAAATGGATGGCGACCGAAACCTGGGCAAGGCTAATGAAAGAAAACTAGGCATGCAGAAATGACCAAAGTTTCTCATTACGTTCAAGAGTCGGGAAGTGTGTTGGTCTAGACGTCCAGGGTTAGTGGCAGTCGAAGGAGATCCAACTGCAGAGAGGAAGGCGACGGGTCAGGAAGCTGTCGACTGCATAACGGAAAGGAGACCGGGGCAACTGGAACATGGTCGAATGTTAAGAGTTCGAGAAATTCTCCAACTGAAGTAAGGCACGAGGTCGCCCTGTGGTCGCGTATTTTATTATTATTTGTCTGTTTTGGTTGAACAAGAAATATGAGCCGGTCACTTCTTTGCCTGTGCAAGTCTTGCGGGAACCGACTGTCGTGGAGGGAAGATAAACTTCTGGAAGCAGCCCGTTCAAAGAAGGGAGGGTGGACGACGAACCGAAGAAACAAAAGTAGACTGGGACAGTAGTAATGTGGAAAAGGCGACCGGCGACCAGGGAGATCTTATGGTAGAAGAGCAAGTCCAGAAGAGACAGGCTGTAAGGAGGCAATGTTCTGTGGTGGTCACCAAAGGAGGTCGATAAGAAGTTTGAAGAAAAAAGTCACGATGAAGAAGGTATGAGTGGTCGGTTCCTCTGCGATCACAAACGGAGAAACGATTTGAAGAAATTACGATACAGCACGAAACCCGAGCGCCATTCCTTTGGCACAAAGGCAACAGGCTGTGCAGGGGAGCTCCCTAGAAGAGACAGAAGAACACTGTACTATTCCATTGAATACAGGGACGAAGGAGCCCGCATTGTTGAACTGCCATACGTTGTTGCATGACAGTCGACTGAGGATGAGGCGACCGCAAAGTCAACAGCTTGAGACATGTGTAATGCATCAGTCGTAGTGGAGTCTGGGACCGAAGACGTGGCAGGGACGGAGGTTGCAGCTATGACATCCGAAGGAGTTGGAAACGGGAATTCCGATGACTGTGTTTCTTGAGAGGCGTCCGGAGGAGGAAGGACAGCAGTTGTGTCCGTGGAAGTGCTACTGCTGGGACCCAGAAGGGGAGGAGTCGTAGGAGTTCTCTTTCCTGCCTTGGGAGGAGGGCGACTGTGAGGCGGCCGTCGTGACTTGGATCTCGCAGAATACTGTTCCCTCCAGCACAGCGAGGAAGGGGCGAAAGTTTCTTAAACTTGTCCTTCATTAAACCTACGGTAGCACGAAGGTAGGTTGTGTCTCCCTGTAGGTGACCGATTTCGTCGGCCAGCATTGAATTAGAGAAACGAAGGAAGTTCTCGGACGCAATGTGAGCAAGGACAGTGGAATGGAGAGAGTCAAGTTCAAGCGTAGATTCACGTAGCACATCGAGTTCCTGTGCATGGGGAAGCAACGACGTAACAAAGGAATCACAGTTCACATTGAAGTGGGCGAGATCGTCTGACGACAACTGGAATCCACTCAAGAGCGCCAAGCGGATGGTGGCTGAGGGGAGGGGGAAAGAGAACAACCCGACCTGCCTGGTGTCTGACAGAGACACAAGAAGTGTCCCTGGGAACCGTTGATCGCGGTGGCAACCGTAGGTCCTTGTGGAGACTAAAGGAGGAAGACCTGACTGATGAGAAATCGGCGACCATGAGGGCCACTGTTGTAAGTACCAGGAACGTGGGGCCTGCATCAGAGGTTCGGAGTGACATGTCTCAAAGCATGTGGAGTCATCCAGGAGGGTTCCTTATGTTATCGATACCCCCCCCCCCCCCATTTCATTGTCAAGAACAGCACAACACAGTCGGGCAGAGTTGAGAGTACTGGGCGACCGATAAAGTAGGAACTGGTGCCGTAGCAACCACAGAAGAGTCAGTGGGAAAACAGGTGGCGAACGAGAGAGGCGGCCTCCGAGAGAGTGGCAACCGATGAGAGGCGGCCGCAGAAGGCAGCAACCGAGACGCCAGAGCAGAGTGTGCAGATGCTGAAGATTTGTTCCTGGTGCGTATGCCGGTGGAAGACTTATATTTCCGCCTCGAGGATGACAGAGGAGACCGTGGTGGGTCGTCTGTTATAGTAGGGGCGGTGGCTGGACCGAGGAAGAACTTTTGAGTGGAACGAAACTTCGGAGGAACGTTGCCAGAGTTCGGGAGGGGCCTGATCATTAGCAGAAAGTGCACACTGGTGGGCCTTTTGGAGAGCCCGTTGCCGGGATTTCTTGTGACGAAGAAGGATATCGTGCCATTCGGTTTCGGCAAGGTGCTCGCACGTACTACACTTCCTGGTGAATCAATCGCAAGTTCGATGGAGCCAACAGGGGTGAAGGCCCAAGTGGTTCTTTGAGCCAACAAATTCAAAACAGGCACACTTGACAGGATCTGGATAGGAGCCAACATGACCGGCGACGGGAGCAGAAGTAACTGAAGGAATGTCAGGTGGGGTAGCAGAAGCGTCCACAACAGCTGAAGACGAAGAATCCATGATAGGGATGCACGGAAATTAGTTCGCAGAAACAATAGCGGAGAACAGTTTGGTGCGCGGGAATGATAGGAACTGGAGATAGTGCGGGAAAACGAAGAACAACCCACCCTACCTGGTTTCAGAAAGAGAAACAAGAAGTGTCCCTGGGGCCCGTTGTTCGCGGTGGTGACCGTAGGTCCTTGTGGGAGGGAGACCGGACTGATAAGAAATTGGCGACCGTGAGGGCCGCTGTTGTAAGTCCAAGGAGCCTGGTGCCTGCTTCAGGAGTTCGGAGTGACATGTCTCAATGTATGTGGAGTCATCCAGGAGGGTTCCTTATATTATCGATACGTTCTTCACTCTCGCTGATCTCCGTTGTTGTTCGGTAGATAGCATTATGACAGGTGCAGTGTGGTCGGTAGTTCCTTTTTTTCAAAATTCTTCCTAATAAGCTGCATCCTGGTTGGCATGGGATTCTTTCTAGTATCGGGCGCCACTATTAAGCTTCACAATCAGCTTGTTGTAGTTATTGACTCCACACAATAACCAAGTTGGGGTATTTATCCATTTATTCTTCCTCGATATGCACAGACATATTACATTAATGGCCATTTTGGTGTTCACTATAAGCTACGAGAAGTGACGTCATGCAATGTCACAGTCCTTCGACATATAGGCTAGTAAGGTCGTACCAGTTAGTGTTGCCTTATGAAGCACTACACCAGGGACTTGATTTTAACACGCAATTTCGGCACAAGGATCAACAGCTGATCGTTAAAGAGGTTGTCCGACAAATAAACGGGTAGAAGACGCAACCGCCCGATAAGGCGATAATGTCCACAGAAATCCCAGAAGCTGACTCCAAGATGGAATTCCGATACTGATACACCATGTTCATTAGAGCGCAGTGGCCCCTAATGAATGCATCAGCCTGAACTGAAGAGGCACTCTTGTGAAGGTGCAGACAGTCTAGCAAAACAGTATTACGCAATGTAGACTCTGCAATGTAGGCACGGACGGCTGCCGTCGAAGCAGAGTAGGCAAGATATGGAGTGTGTGACCCAACAAGGAGGCAACAGCACACCAACTCCTCATCGGCTTACGTTTGGCGCAAAGGCATCTTGAGGAAGGTAGGAACAAGCACGGTCGAGTCCAACTCCATTGAAGCACTACAGTGGATAAACTCAGCCTCCGGAAAAGTTCAATAGCGCACATGCCTGCCGGCATCCAGACCCATTGCAGTGAAGAATAGATTCGTCTTCTTCGGATCATGAGGCAGCAGGGGCTCACCCACAGAGATCTCTGCACATTTCTCACGCGTCAAGGTGGCTAAGTCCAGGGCCTGACGGAATAAGACCTGAGATGGTAAGGAGAGAACTTGGCTGCATTCAAATTGACAAAAATAGTCCAAGGAGAGTTAGCCACATTGACAACAGGCACCGGCATGAAGAATGTCACTGGGAGATAAAAGTCGTAAGACTTGGCGAACTTCTTCCAGTGAATGAATCCAACTCCTTCCCCAGAAATATCCTCTTCATCCCTAGAGTGACTTCCATCTTCCGATTCAAGATCTGCATCCCCACTGTGACGTACCCCCAGGCAGGGCAAGAGTCAGCAACGAAAGGTCCTTAATCTGCAAGGTCTCCACAGAGCAAAGTGGCGAACCAGGAACGTGGTGAATTCGCAACGTGGCGGCGCGGAGTAGCCAACATGTTAAGGAGAGGTGAGGTAGTGATGTGGCGAAGCAGGCAGACGGCGAAGTGTATATCACGAATAGGCGACACATTAACTCTATGAAGCGGGGAAGCACCAACAAGGCGAGGCACCGACAAACCATTGCACGCCATGGTGGCGTGAGGCACAGACAGGCCACAACCCTCAACATCACCGCTGGGCAGAGGGATCAGCATCGACAAAAGAAGGGCCCGTGCTCATGTCGATTGAGGCATACCAAAGAAACTAAGAATTTCCAATGGGATTTACCTAGCAAAATTATCCCTCTCTCCTTGTGGCGCCATGTCTATGGCTGGGGAGCACGTCAAAAGCTAAAACTAAGCACCAAAGTTGTGAACCCTCCCGGAGATCGCCACCGAAGTAGGCACCCTCCAGGCACACTTGGGACCCAGTACACAAACCACTTCGTACAGTCGATCCCGACACCCTGGCCTGTCATATACCACCACCCACATCATCATTGAAACCAGCGACTTTACTCACATTTCCTTGGCCACGGGCGTCGCCAGCAGAATCCTTTACAATCGGACCACAACTGGCAACGTCCGGAGGTGTCACTGATTCACTATGCCTACGCTTAGCCTTTCATTCAACAGAGCAATGGACTTAGCTACAGAAACATGCTTTCGTTCATAGCCAGTTGTCACCGAAGTAGCGGGAACCCTCCTGGCCACCACCAAATGCTTGATAGGCCGACCAACACGTCAAATCAGGGGTTGAAGCAGCGGTGATCCCCAACTGTACAGAATCAGGTACAGGAACAGGAGAAGCGATGATGTGGGGATCCCCGGCAGATCGCCCGCAGGCAAAACAAGAGCAGCTGCCCTTGCAGTCGAAGCAGCGTCACAAACTCATCACGAAGTGTGTCTCTCACCACACTTGGAAATTCTCTCGAAGTGCCTGGATTTCTCCCCATGTAGGGTTGGGCGGCGTGGTAGCTGGCATTAAAATGGACGAAGCGCGCGGACAAAAAATGGTGTCGCTAATGCCGCACCAAATGTCTAATCCGATCACATCAGAAAAGACAGGACCAGGTGATGGTTAAAAATATCGGAACATTAATAATCACGCGGCTACTCGCGGAACTAGCGGAAGCAGGGCTACCAATACAACGGGCAGTAGACAATCGTTTTTGGTCTTCTTCCAGGATCGGAAAATGGCGTTCGTCTTCGTTCACATCATTTTGTATCCATTTGGTATTGTTTTCTACTAAGGCCACGAAAAAAAAAATGTTGGTTTATGGGGGAGGTTGTAATATTGAAGCACCAGGCAACCAGGCATTTTATTTTATGTTTTATTTAATTTAACTGACCACGTTTCTTCAACAAGTAAAGCTGAAAGCTGGAAACGTGAGTAGAAAGCCTAAAAATATATAACATATGGCAAAAAAATATAATACATTGCTAATAAGTTATTTATCATCTAGTATTCAGTGTTTTTTCTGTTAGTTTTTGACACATAACTTCTTAGTGGTTTGAGCTAGAGGTTTTACATTACTACCATTGAAAAGCTTGGTCGAGCCGGTTAAAATGGTATATTGGAATGTCAAAAAACGGGCAAAATTTGCCAGAAATATGATTTTTAGCGGATGGACCAAGATTCAAATAAAAAATTTTGACCCGCGATAATTTAAGGCATCCGCACGCACCTGTAAACCAAACAATTAACTTTCTATAGCCTAATAAAATTACTTACTTTGAACAATGAAAAAAGCATGTAAGAATATTTAAGCAAATGGACTTGCCAACACTTGAGCTGTGTAAAACATGTAACAGTTTTGATTATATTGCTTTGTTCAAGTAAGAACTACTGCTGCGTTATGGGAATTAGAGAACTTGTCCAAAGCATGGAATTGACGTTTAAAAGGACATGATGTGACATTAAAACTTTTCACTAAGTATATAATATTTGAGGCAACAGTTAACACTAAGGTGCATTAAGTAATTAGTTGCATGTACTCACCAAGTCTATTTGGCTAAAGTAAACCTTCCATTTCCTTCATGAACTGCTCATATGCGTCATCCTTGGTTGGCAAAGCTGATGGTGTGGGCTTTGGCGCTGGTAGGATATCGTCTATTTTTGCACCTATTACAAAGAACAACATCATACCATTTTAAGTAGACAGTTTGGCAAACTAGTGCAGTATTGCACAACGCTTGCTTGCCAGGAAGCAGATGTAGTACATATTAGACAAAAACTTGACAATGGCATTAAAAGCACCTTTAAAAAAAAAGCATGAAGTTGGGCTATACGCTTTCATTCCTTTACCATCACTGAACAGAAGATGTTGAATATAGAATTTAAGAAATAGGTTGGCCAAAAGTGCAAACCACATAAAGATGCGTTTTAGCTGGCAAAATGGAAGAAATCTTTGTATACCATTTCAATCCAAATGAAAATGGTAGTTTAAGACATTAATTTTACAGCTGGATTCTATTACCCTTGTAGACTGGGAAACAGAGAGAATTGCTGTGGCGGCAGCTAAATTATGCTTCTATTGCGCAAACTAAACTATACCTTAAGTGTAAATTTTAACATTTCATTCTCAAAATTTTTTTTTTCTGGAGACTTTGATTAAATAATAGCCAATCCCCAGCTCGCTAACCCCGATGTGCGAGCCTGCACTTCCCTCCAATGGTACATAAGCGCTTAAGTAGTTCGAGTCATCTTTTATTCCTCTCAGTTTGTCATGGTGGTGACTCAAGAGGTAAGGTGGGTACAGGTAATTTATATTTTCGTTTACGCAATAGAAACAGAATTTAGCTGCCGCCGTGGCAATTATCTTTTTCTATTGCCAAGAAATTCTGTAAATTTTACGATTTGCAGTAGACCTTGTCAGCATGGTGGTGGGCACCGACTGACAGGTTCACCGGGAGTTAGGAACTGGTCCCCCAATAGTCACAGACTTTAGTACTTTATTAATAAAAACAAAAACAGGATTCAGGATCTCTTTCCTGTTGTGGTGGCCCTGAAAAGCGCCTTTTGTTTTGTCTTCAGTGCTTTGGGGGCTGGACAACACTTTTGGCAGTGATGATGGATCCCGGCTTGTGAGTCACTCTGCAGTAGGATGTGAAGACAGATGCATTTCTCCATGATGCAGCCTGCAAAATCTCGCGAATGAGGATGCCAATCAGGATGGACCATGAGGTGGAAATGGGTCTTAGCTCGTGTGCCATGACTCTGATGTTGTTGTTGTGGCAGTTGACTTCAGACACTTCGTAGGCAGTTTCGATAATGGATTTAATACTGAGATGTTTGAGATAAGGAACATCCGCCCTCCAAAGGAGTGTTTCGATTGGGAAGTGTTCGTCTATGGGGTGTGTGGATTCAACTGAGTATGCGATAATTGACATGTAAAAGTCGCCCACGTCTTTCGTTTTTTCCTTTGTGAAATATCCTATTGTGCCTTTTGTTAGCTCAATGACTTTGTTGCTTTCTGCTTTTACGCCCGCTGGTCCATAGAGCGTGTCTATGGGCTTGTTGTCCACTCCTCTACCGAGTGGAACGCATTATGTATTTGTGATATTTTCACCGTGCCCCAAAGTGCAGTATTTCCCGCTGGGGGTGATGACCTTGCTATTGTGTACTACTGAACTATTTTTCTTTATTTTTATATACCTTTTTCATGTTTATTCCCCGAGCTGCATGCTCTCGTAACAATGCCTTGTACCTTGTGATTGTTTCCTTTTCTCTCTCTCTTGTTTCCGGACTACCGACCCAAATGGTCGTAATTTGTTTCCGTCTCGTTCTGACAAATATTGATTATGTGTGACTTGGTCCGACGCCCATATTTCCCCCCATATATTTCATGACAAAGTTTTATAATTTGGATTTGTCTGCCTTCGTTTGCCTCTCTTGTTATCCGAGATAACCATGGAAAACTGTAAGTAGAACGAATCAGAATAGTAGTTAAGACTATTTTGCGGGGCCCCTACCGGAAAATATTGAACTGCCAAAGTCGAATTCGGTCATGTACTTTTCCGTCACTTTACAAATTTCTATACCAACGTCGGACCCAGTCAAAAGTGTTTAATCCGAAATATCCCACAGTAACGTAATACATTCATATTACGCATAATTAAACCTGCGTAAATGAAATTACAAGACACTGTTCCTTACTCTGTTTGTCGTTACGTACAATTACTCTTTTTCACACCTACGGCTTCGTCCCCTATCCTTAAGTTTGGAGTACAACGAATTGATGGTTATTCCCAAAACGCCACGTTTTTCCCAATAATGGTGGAAGGGAAGGTCATCCATCTTCCATATGGGACAAGACTCGTCATGAAGTCCAGTTTTCCAATGAGGCTGTTTAATTCTTGCAGCTTGTACGACTTTCCACGTACACATTTTCTGGACTTTTGTAAAACATCCTCTATGCGGTCTAGTGAAGGCATGACTGTTGAAGAAGAGAGGTTGCATAAAACTTCTAGGAATAGGAAGGACTAGGCTGGGGGAAATCTTGACACTTATTCCGAAGCCTAGATGGTGAAGTTGATTCAATGTGATTCGAAGATCTTCCCACCAGTTGTTTTGGGTTGTGATTTCTTAAAAGTCAATTGTCGAGCTAAGCATGTGATTGGACTTGACGTTGAAAGAGGTGAGCCAATACGGGTCTCAGAATTGATGTGTAGTTTCTCGGAGCTGCATTTAGGCCGAAAGGAAGTGTTTGAAATTCGTATACTTGCCCATGGTAAATGAAGCGGAAGAGGTGGCGTACTGCATGGTGGAGGGGCACATGGAAGTATGCGTCCTCGAGGTCTACGGAAACTGTCCAGTCCTTCCATTTGAGGAGTCTAGCGTTTCCATCTTGAAGTGGGTGTTTTCTCTTCTGATTCAGATGCTTTAAGTTGACAATGAGCCTTTCTCCTCCAGATTTTTTAGAAAGATTGAAGAGTAAAAGCCAGGGCGCAAAGGGTCTTTGGCTCTTTGCTTTCTGCTGTGGCTACGTTTAACAAGAGTTCTTGAATTTCGTTTGAAAGATTTATTGAAGGTGGTGTTGTGAACTCCCAAAGTGGAGAAGAAATCACTGATGGTTACCTTGTGAATGAAGGTTGAAGCCTTGGCTAATGGTTGAGAGGATCCATGGGTTTCTTATCTCTTTCTAGGTTGAAAGATGATATCTGAGACGACCTCCTCTGGTGTAACGTTTCCTTTGGTTGGGAGTAGAGTTACGATTTCTGCCGCGTCCTCTTCCTCGAAAAGAAGGTTTCCCATGAAAGGACTGTTGATTATTGTTTCAGTTGTAAGTGTCCTGATAGGGATGGTTCCTTTGCTTGCTCCAGTTGTTCTTGAATCCATGTTTGTATAAAGACTTCGAAGCTTGTTTGTCAGACCGTTGTGATTGGTGTTTAGGTCTATCTTCTTTTGGTTTTTGAGGAATATCCAAATGAGGAGCAAGTGTGGGAATAAACCCCAGAAGAGGGTGTCAGAATTGTGGAAAGGCTTGTTATGGAGTACATGTCGCATAAATCGTTCAGATTTGGAGCGGAGTCCAGGGCAGCATCACGAAGGAGAAGTGTTGAATTAAGAGAGTCTTCGTGAACCAATTAATGGCGTGAAAGGTGGCAAAGCAGGCTTTCTTGAATACTTGATTTATGAGAAACAAAAGACGCTGGATCCCAAGACTGTTTACTTCAGATGACAGTTTTTCGTATAACGTATTGGCGGCGGTGTTGAGAACGTCAGCTTGTAACGCTGCGTGTAGTCCGAGGTGCAATAGCTCGTCACTGTCACGATGGACCGCCGAAGGGATAGAAACTTTTCTGGAGATGATCAAGGAAGTTCCAAAATCCAAGTTTGCTTCGGGAGTCAAAAATTCTGACTATGGGAATGTGTCGAAATTTCTTGGGTTAGCTGCACCGTCACCGAAAGGCTGAAAGAATCAAGTTTCTCGGCAGGGACGAGGTGGCGGAGAGTCCTCGTCGAGCTCGAGAGGATCGCCTTTCCACAGAAGGAGACCACTGTTGCGAAGAAATAAGGATTGTCAGCAGAGTCGTAGATTGACCCAACGCAGAACGACGGAGAGTCGTTTGGTCGCGAAGTCCAAATAACCGAAGCCGGCGGAAAGACCTCTGTTGTTGACTGGTTCAGTGTCCGAGGTGGAAGGCTTGTACAAAAAGCAGTCGGGAACAATGTCTTCGACTGTTTTAAGAAGATCTGATAACGGAACACCAGAAGGATGTTCCTCATCTTGGTAGGACGTAGTGAAGTGAGCATGTGGTGAATCGAAGTCGTGGTCTGAAACCTGGTCGTATAATATATCCACCGGAGCAACAGGTGAAAGGACTGAAGTTGCAGAAGAACAGGGCTGTCGCTCAGCAGGGCTGTCGATTCAGCTGCCAATGCTGAATCCATGTCCAAATCGGTGTCGGCAACGAGAGGTCGAGAAGGGCGTGGCACTTGAGGTTCCAAAGGCGGAGTCCCTGGGTGACGAAAGACAGACGACAGGTTGCTTGAACCTAGACGAGAACTGTTGATGGGCCGAAAGCCGTGGTGTCGCTTAGGAGACAGCTGGGCGACAGAAGGAGAGCACTGTAACTTTCGGAGAGGTTCATTTCATCTGATGAAGTAGTCTAAACACAATCCTGGGTGTAAGACTCATTGTGAAGTGAACTGACAATGGGCCGAGGTGAGCGCTGCTTTACTGGAAAGAACGAATGACCCTGTTCATGAGAAGGTGGACTTGATCCATTGAGAGTGGTTGGCCTTTTGGTGTAGGAAGCTGAACAAACGACGATCCTTGCGACCATCGAGAAGAGCTAGATGAAAGGTCGCGAGGAGCAACAGCAGGCTGAACTGGAATCCTGTCAATTCGACGGGACTTAACTTGTCACTTCATCTTGGAGTATGTGGCTTTGACTTTATACGGAGTTCAACCTGTAGAGCTTGAAGATCCATAGTATGGTCTGACCAGATGCTACGGTAGACGTAGTGGCAGTGTCTCCCGCATGGCAAATAGGAACTGATGGAAGCGGGGGCGACAGATGCAGCTGGGAGTCAGCAGGCGACAGTTGATGCGCCGGTGAAAGACGACAGGCCGCCGAAAAGCCTGGAAGTGGCAACGAACGGTAGACGACAGATGAAATCAGCGACGGGTCGGCCGGATGTGAAGCCTTTTGTAAAATGGGTTTATCCTTAAAGGTTCCCTTAGTCCAAGCCATTTCTGTCGCTGAAGATGCAGCAATCGTCGGGTTGGCGAAAGGCTAGGCGACTGGCTGGATCCAAGGTAGAACGAAGGCGAAGTAAGGCGGGAAAAAAACGAGAGCGTCCACTCATGGTATATACCTAGAGAATACAGATAAAGCATGTTCGCGCCTCGGCGCTTTTATAGGAGGAGTGCGAATAACGCATGCGCACCAGGTTACTGAGCTGGCCAGCATAGGCCTATAAGTTTCTTCTCTAGGGAAAAAGCTTTTGAAGACAAGAATACTAAATTATAGGTAATGTATATTATCGGTAGCAACTAGAAAATATGTTTAAAAAAAAGTTAAAATTAAAACTAACATTTTGTCGGCCCCCAGTCAGGCCGGCTAAAAATGGTTTCTTTGTGCCTAAAACATACTTAACCTGATAATTTAGCACTACATTCGTTGAATGTGATGTTCCCCTGGAGATTTCTTTCTTCTGCTGTGCAGCTGCCTGCTTGCATACACCTGCTGCGCATGCTCATGGCAGTCCTCCCTTATAAAAGCAACAGCGTGCAAGCTATCGGCATTCATTTTACTCTCAATATGTCAGGCGGTGACTCGAGAGGGGAGGCAGGGCGGGAGTAGGTCAAGTATGTTTTAGGCACAAAGAAACCATTTTTAGCCGGCCTGAATTGGGGGCCGGCAAAATGTTCTTTCTTTGTTGCCAAAACATCTTAACCTGATAATTTAGCATTATCAGCAGACCTCGTCAAGTTTGGTGGCAGGCACCGCCCTGACGAGCGCCCCGGGATGCAAGCAGGCTGTTCCCCAAAGTTATTGAAAACTTCGCACTTTGTTCAGAACAGGTGAAGAACCTCGAAGTTTGGTTACTTGTGCTCTTCACTGGTTGGCTTGCTTCCAACGTGAATGTTTACCTTCATTCGGGGGTGGCTTGCTGCTACTTCGTTCTGCGTGCTTAAGGGGGGATTGACTACTGTACAGGTTGCAACAATAGGTCGCAGCCGGTGTAGTCCGTTTACATTCACGACCTATGCGTCAGGTTGTGTGAGGTGGAGGTCAATGGATTCCCTCAAGATGCTGGTGTGAGGATTTCTTCGGACAGAAGGCATTGTTGGCGGTTAATGATGTGGTTCCATACGTTAGAATGCGAGTCAGTGAGGAGAAGAGGTCAGGTTTTTTTTTTTTTAATTGGACAATGGAAGGAACCGGGTGGTTGTTATACGACTAGTAGTCAGTTATTTCTACTTAATTGAGCGGAGTATGCAGAGTTACGGTGGGCTTCGAAAAGTTCGAGGAAAGCCTTGTGTTGGTTTAAGCCGGGGTGGTGGGTTTTCCGCGCCGCCAAATGGTCGAAGGGGTTGGATGAGTGAAGGGCACCGTCGGCCGAAGGGCTGGTCCTGGTTTTTGGCAGACCATGATTGTATCTTTCCGGAGGAGCTACGAGACTTCGAACGAAAGATCTTGCATGGATGGAGGAGAGAGCTTTAACGGGGAAAAGAATGTTAGCAGCTGTGAAGCAAGAGTGTCGGCCAAAGCCGTGTTTTATGAAGGATTGAATTTCCGTGTTGAGTTTCTGCCAAACTGGGAAGAATAGGCGAAGTCTTGCGGTGGCTGGAAGGCAGGAGAAGCGGGAGGCGACGTGGTTTCAATGAAAGGAGCTTCTGCCCCCTGGTGACGAGTCGCGACTGCGGCGGTCAGGGGTTGAGGCTCGTTCCTGCTGGTTGCATTGGCCGGAGCGGGAGCGATGGGGATCGGGCCGATAGGGCTGTTGGTTTCTCGGCTGAAAGTAGGATCGAAAATACCGTTAATTCGGTGATTTTACTTTGGTCGAAGTTCATATTAAAGACTGTCACTTACGCAAAACCAAAAATAGTCCAAGT